>BPVZ01000015.1:672908-683240 GCA_020521535.1 Rubroshorea leprosula
AACTTATTACTATTACAACACTTAACCGAGCAAAGGAAACTTTGGATGGCAAAAAGTGGTCCCTATTTCGGTCAATACCCTTGACCGAACAAATCCAAACTGTTCCATATTTCGGTCAAGGGTATTGACCGAACAAAGCAATCCAAAAAAAAAAAAACATTAATGACTTCCGGAACAAGATTACTCCCGTAACAAGATTACTTCGGTCATTTTTCTTGACCGAACCAGTTTCTGTTCCCGCTCTAGTGTTTTTGAGTGGGAGGTTCAAAATTATTTTCTTTTATTTCGGTGAGTTTACCTATCCGAATTAATGAATATCTACTTCTATATATAGTGCTTCTCTTCTCCTTTTTTTTTCTCAATCTCTCCTTCTTTCTTATATCTTTCTTCCGCATTCTTATATTAGTTTAGTTTAATTTTTTAATTCTCTTAATTTATAATTTAAGGTTTAAGTAAAAGTTTTCTTATTTTTACTTTCATCTTTCTTTTTATTTTACTTCTTTCTTATATATATTTTTGTGCTTCCACTAATGATTTTATCTTTTATTTAAATAGGTTCTTTAATTTGGTGAAGAATGCAAGAAAATTGAGGTAATTTACTTATCTACATATGTTTCTTTTTTTTTTTTCACTCTATAGTTTATTTGATTCCATTGTAATTTTTTTATGTATTTTGTATTACATTCTTTTATGATTACAAATGTGGAAGTTTTTTTTTTCACCACATTGAATATATGTAATTTTCAAATTATTTTACTACTAGAAATATATCATACAAATTTTAAATTATTGTTAAAAAACTAAACAAATAATAACAATTGTACATACTAATTTTCACAATTATAAAAATTTCGAATTATTTTACTACTAAATGTTTTTATAATATTCATTAAGTAACCCAAATAACCATTAATTTATTAAATAATTTGATTTTTTTTTTTTTCAAATCTGATCAATATTTCGGTCAAGAACCTTGACCGAAATAGGTTGCGGAAAAGTTTACAGCACCCCAAATATTGTGCAGTCTTCCGCAAATTCTCGAAAATTTTCCCAATATATTTCGGTCAGGTGACATGACCGAAATAGAGTTAATTGTACCGCCATTTTTCTCAATTTCCCCCCAAAATTCCGCAACATATTTCGGTCAAGTATTTTCACCGAAATACAGTTAATTTTCCGCCAAAATTATTCAAATCCGTTCAGAATTTTCCAATATATTTCGGTCAAGCAACTTGACCGAAAAAGAGATGGTTTTTTACATCCCCCCAAAATATCCTTACATGTTATTCAGTCAGTCGTCTTGACCGACCTATTAAATTAAAATATTATTAAATATTTCGGTCATATTTTTTGTCCGAATGTAATCATTTTTTACTAATATTTTGAGGCATAATTTCGGTCATTTTGTTTGACCGAATTCTCCATATATTTCGGTCAAGATGAAAATTTCTCCGAAATAGTATTTCGGGGAGACCATATTCGGTCCAACAAGTCGGTTAAATTGCTTGACCAAATTATTTTTTATTCGGTCATAATATGCACTATTTCGGTCATTGTCCTTGACCGAAATACTCCAAAAATCTAGTAGTGAACCCAGGTCTGGGTTCTCCAGGAGAACCCACCAAGAACCCAATCTGGGTTCTCCTAGGAAAACCTAGGTCAAGTTCTCCAGAAAAAAAAAAAAGAAGAAGAAGAAGAAGAAGAAGGTGGGAACCTGGGAGAGGCTAGCAATTGTGTTGCATATGATTAGGATAAGAATGGAGTTGAGGAGGAAGATGGATTTGGTGAGGACGAAAAGAGTTGGGTGAGTTGGTAAATGGCTAAAGAGATGGTAACGGAAATAAGTGTAATTAACGATAAAATAACAAAAATTGAAAGAGTGTAACAAAGTGTGTGGTGTGGGAGTGTGCATGCATCATTATCAAAATTTAAATTATTAAATAAGGTATAAAATGAAAAAAATTTGTAAAGTAAAAAATCTTATCATACGAAAGCCTTAATTGTATATATCTCTATCAAATGTTGCTAAATTTTTCATAACCAAAATTAAAAATAAAAACAATATTACTAAGGTCTTCTATTCTTAACATCTAAAAATAGAAGGTCATTAAGCATTTTTCTTTCCTTTTTCAAATCACGACTTTTTTAATGTCATTGAAAAATAAAACAGGATTAAATACTACATTGAATAACCCTCATGAAAAACAAAATGAGAGACAAAAAAAAAAAGAGCTCTACTATATAAATACATTTCCCTTTTATCTATTTTTTTGTTAGAAAAATAGTGAGTGCTAACATTATTTTCTTACACATAATTCATAATTGGATCCACCCTCTGTCTCATTGTCTAATCCTTTCCAGATAAGAAAAATATTTATCCACCAAAATTAAATAAAAAATACTTAAAATTAAGTTATTTTAATAAATTATTATTTAAAATTTTATTATTTTTTATAATAATATTTTATTAAAACAATATAATTTTTAAAGTATTTTGTTTTATAAACTCAATTAATAAACACTAATCTCATTCTAGAGATGCTTAAACTAAAACCACAAATTGAATTAAATTATTTAAACAGACCGAAATGAACAGAACCACTGGTGGCATTGAGCCATTCCCCCTGCAAGAATGATCCTACTGTAAATTTTTTGGCTTCTTCCTTGGTTATGGATTTCAGGCCCGGCCACTTCACCCTGCCGTCCTTTTCTGCGCCGGATCCCAAGTTGTTGAACTCTGCGTAGAACAGAGTAGTGAGGGCAAAGTCTCCGTCCCAAGCCAACCACCCAGCGGGGTCGATGAGGTCCTCAATTGTTGATTCCATTATGACTGTTCTAGAATATTGCTTCCACGGCCGTCCGAGGTAGGTCTTGAATTCCGACTTGACGGAGGCGAAGGAATCTTCCGGCTGGATTTTGCAGTTTTGTAGGACGATTCCGGTGGTTTGGAATTTGTCTACCCTCCCCTGGGCCGTGATGGTATTCTGCTGGTCTTTCATGGGTTTCCTGACGTAGATCAGGCAGTTTTGGAAGATGGCGGCGGCATCTCCGAAGATGAAATCGACGGTTCCAGCGACGACACAGCTTCTGTAGAATTGGCGGTGGGCTTGGACGTAGAGGGTGTCTTGGTATCCCTCAAAGCGGCAGTTGAGGAAAATGGCTCTGTCTGCTTGGACTCTTAGGGCCACTGCTTGTTCCTTCTCTGGACCTGCAGTGTTCCTAAAGCCCATTGCTTGTCCCAAAAACCCATCTCCCATCACCGCTGAAAACCCAAAAAAAGTCACATTTCTTGATAGTAATACTAAATATACCATCAAAAATTTATTTTACAATTTAAATTACATTAAACTATATAACATAAATCGATAAATGAAAACTGAACTCTTTAATATTAAGGCTCTTTTCTCATCCAACCGTCCATGTTTTATAGTTCATTACAAGTTGAACTGCTAACAGAGAACTTATATACTATATTGTATAATTGCCAAAGAAAAACAAAATTATATACTTAGAGTCAAGTGTCTGATATAAATATATGTATTTAACATACCAACAGTTGCGGTTAAGTAAGTGTTGATGCCATCTACTTTATTTTTGTTCCCGGTGATGATGGATTTTTGTGATCCTTCGCCGTATATTGTGACATTTACCATCTCCTTTGTAATATTCACATATTCTTCGTAGATTCCTCCTTTAACAAATATCACATACCTAAATTTTGAAAATTAAAGAAAGAAGTAAATGTTAGTCAAAATATGCAAGTTGTCAGGGAGCTTTGCTACTAAAATTCTAGAATGTTTCAATTTTGAATTTTTCATTATTATTTTTTTATTAAAAAAATGAATTTTTTTAATTAAAAGGTGCTCCCCATACCGTCCATCATATTTTGAGGGCATTGCAGCCAATGCATCACTAATTGTGGTAAAGTTTCCGCTACCATCTTTAGCGACAGTTACATTTGGTGTCGGCTTGTCAAGATCCGCCTTTAACATCCTCCTTTCCTCACGGTTCATCCATTTTGGAAGCCCGTCCTTCCGCATAGAAAGTGAGCCAAACTGCAAAAGATGGCGACTACCTGTTGGCATTTGTGTCACCGATGAAATGATTGACGACATTTGTTTAACCATTGCCAAAGCGTTACTAGTTAGTTCTTGACTGGCATTAAATGCTTCCTTCATGTTTGACCTCAATTTCCCTTCAGAGAAGGCATCAATGCAGTTTTCTTGATACGACATCACCGCACTAAGCCAACTATTAGTGTCATTATGATTTGTCCCTAGTTTTCCTAAGTCGTCGCCCATGTTAGCAGCAGACTTTTGTAATTCTTCCTTGGCATCATCTACAACTTGCTTGCAAATCTCAAATGCTTGTTTTTCCTCTGGCGTGTTAAACTCTAACTTGTTAATCTTTGTAAATGCCTCCTCGAGCTTATCCGCAGTGGCAGAGATCCCCAATTTAATGAGATCCTTTGGGTTAGTTTTTGCTGTAGGATTATTTTTCACTACTTTTTGAAGAGTACTTAGACATGAATCTTGATAAAGTGTACCATTACATATAGTCTTTATCATCTTCTCAGAGTCTTTTACCACCCCATTGGATGTAGATGGAGAATGCGTTGATTTGCCCTTAGCAGGCTGAGACTTTTCCTCCTCATTTTTCTTTGACATAACCACAGCAAAGATTCCAGCTGCAACTAAAATCAAGAGTATGAAGATTGCAATAGCCGCTATAGTAACTCGTTTTCTAAACTTTCTCTGCCGTTCTTGCCGACGGCGTTCTTGTATAAGGTCAAAATCTTGAAAAACCATTTCTGTACACCTTGAGCCTTGAGGCAGAGATCTCTCTGCCTTAGAATGAAGCTAAGGCAGAGAGGACAAAAAGAAAGAATCCCTAAAAAGAAACGTGAAAAAGTTTGAATCTTGTAACCTCCCTCTCCCTCTACCTATCTTTTCTCCGGTAATGAGTTATGAATCTTATTATTGGAATACAAGTCATAAAATAGATATGGATAGGAGAAGTTTTAGGTATTCTACATAAAAAGTTAGTTAGGCCCTTCATAGCCTAACCGCATTTCCAACAAAATTCTTGTTCATTTTTTGCCTTTCATTTTTGTACTTGAATTATAAAAATTCAGCTAAAAAAAAATAGACGAGTGAAAAAAGGGGCAAATGGAGCATTTAAAAAATAACAATAAAATTTAAAGAAAAATATTTGTATAAAATATAACAATCAATTTAAAACAAATTTTAAATAAAAAAAAACAGCCGTTATTTTGAGTAAGGACTGGCAGAAGAATGTAAGATTTCTGATTTTCAGATCATAAAAGTAATTGAAAACTTTTTTTTTTTTTTTTGTTCCTTTTTAGATTGATGGGTTATGCCTTGCATAATATATATTTCAATTTGGTCAAAGAATTTAAGGGTAATGATCTAAATGGACCTAAATGGCCATACCTCATTGAATGAGAGGGGTTGGGCCATGTCTTACACCCAAGCACTACTAATGCCCCACCTTTAAAAATTTCCTAAGTTCCAAAAGAAAAAAAAAAACTTTTAAATGCAACTCACACATATAAACTTTTGATAATAATATGTTAACAATATTTGTTGGTAACAAATCTTCAAAACACTCCGACCCTCTCACCTGATAGTGAGAGAACAAAATCCAAATAAATACCAATACCTATTAAGGGTAGAAAAATAGGAATTGAGAGGAATAACTCTCGTGGTGCAACCACTCAACATCATATTCATCTAGGCAATTGAGGAAAAAACCAAGGAGACTATTGTTATGTCATGTTACTAATATTTGTTGTCAACAAATATTATGTAAATGAATCATTTTTGTAATTTTTTTAATAAGAAAATGAACATTAGTGACCCTAAAGTTATACTCAACAAAGTTCAGTTACCTAAATACTGCATTTTAAAAGGTTGGTGACCTCCTAGAAAAATTTACCATTTATCCATATGGGCACCAAAAACGGAGTGAATTAGAAGTGTTGATCTTGTCAAAATTCAGTACAGACAAGGAGACGGTGTTTTTTTTGTTTAGAGTTAAGTGGGGGATGGATCTTAGAAACAAGTACAAAGACTTGGTCTCCTTTTCAATTTTAGGCCACAACTTTTGAAAAACATTGAATGCTACACTTTTTAGAGGAAAACAAGGCTGGTGGTCCCCTGTAATCTACCCTAAATATCTTCCAGTGCAAGGGCCCTCTCCTTTGAGCAACATTACATCACATAATTCTATATTGAATCATCATATGGAAATGAAGTTGAATCCAACCAGGCATAGCCGGTGATAAATTCGGATACAGTAAAATTATAAGCATCTTCATAACTCATTACATGATAACCAGGCCAACTAACCCGGTCTTCAGTCCCCGCACCTGGCCCGTAATCGTCATACTCTCCGTAATACAGGGTGTCCGACCCTTTCCCACCAGACCATTCGATCCAGCCCTTGGGGTTAATAAATGCATCAATATATGACTCAAGGAAAACTGTCCTGGAGTACACCCTCCAGGGTCTTCCCAGGTAACTCTTGAAAGAACTGGAACTAGCATATAAATCATCTGCAGCAATCACTGAGCAGTTTTGTATCGAAATACCGGTGTCCTCGTCAGGGGTGTCCCGTGATTGAGCCGTGATGACTGTGAATTGGCCCGACATTGGCATCCGAGATATAATGTTACATGCCTGGAAGACTACGGCAGCGTTACCAAAAATGTAGTCAATTGTACCCGAAATGTCACACTCCCTGTAAAATTGCCTGAAAGAATGGACATACAACGAATCCTGGTACCCACTGATGCTGCATCTGTATAATGCAGCAAAATCTGCATTTATTCTTAACGCTACCGCTTGGTTCTTCACCGGTCCGGCAGAGTTCTCAACGGAAATATCCCGTGCTAGAAAACCGTCCCCAGATACCGCTGAAACACGAAAAAAGTTCTACGAATTTATACTATTCTCGGACTGTTATATCAAAGAAAGGTAAAAATTACTCTACCAAGAGTTGCAGATCGAAAAGTAGTCCAGCCGTCGCCAACACTTCGGTTTCCGGTAATTAAAGTGAGATCAGCTCCATCTCCGAGCAGAACAATGTTTGTTTTATGGGTTGGAATCTCAACATTTTCTTTATAAACCCCTTCTTTAATGTAAATAACGACTCTGTCATAACTATTGTTAGGAGAAAAATTGATAGCATCCGTTACGGTACTGAAGTTTCCGCTACCATCTGCAGCCACCGTAATCACCTCACTCGGGTTATATTCATCCCCAACGCTCAGCAAAATTCGGCGATCTTTTCTCGAAACCCATCTCGGAAATCCCAAGAGCCGGCGAGTTTGGTGACCCGGTTTAGGAACTGACTTCGAAAGCATGGACAGAGAATTACTAACATGCTGGTAAGTGCTAGTAATTGAACTAACCAAAACCGGCTTCAAGGGACCGGAAGCAGTGTCCAGCCCTTCCAGACAGGTGTTCTTGTTCGTGAGGGCTGCACTGAGGTAAGCCCTGGCGTCGGCGAGATTCCGGGCATTGCCTGACTTGATTTTTGACACTGATCTCTGTAGAGACGTCAGTGTGATCTGGTGAAGGTCTCTGCAGTCCTGGATTGTACCTCTCTGGTTTTCTAGAATCGAGTTTCCAGGGTTCGAGAACAGATTGGTTAGTTTTTCTGCTTCGGATAATGCTTGCTGGAGGGTTTGGAGTAAGAAGTTAAGGATGTTTGGGCTTATGTTAATGGAAACAGAAAGCTTTAAGGAATCAAAACAGGCATCTGGGTATGGTGTGGTTTTGCAGAAACTTTTTATGGAAGAAAGATTGGAATCTAGGGAAGTTGAAGAAGATGAAGAAGAGTTGAGGGCAAATGTTGAGGAGAAGAAGATTGAGGGGAGGAGAAGAGAGAGGGTTTTAGAGGAAGCCATGAGAGTTGATGCAGAAGCAGAGGGTGCTCCGCACTTTTATGCTACTGAGGAAGTGCGTATGTGTGGTTTTTTTTTTACTGATTCAACGGGGCCTAATATTTTGTTTGGAATAATTATCATCACAGATTTTGATGATCTTGATGTTTGAGAAAAGAACAGAGATTGTGGAAATTTCATTTTCTCCTGTGTATAACATCGAAATTTGATAGCGACTTGTCTGGGAATCCTGCTTGGCCTCATAGGCACGGTAATTGCTTTCAATTTGGTGAAATTGAATATATAGTATGTAGCCTTTAAAATTGGTTCAACTGGGCTTGGATCTTTTACTCATTGCAGTTAATTTGTTCCTTAACCTTTCTTTTAAGTTGTTTGTAGTTTGATATGATTTTTACTTATTTACTATTTCAAATAAATGGAAATGATCTTCTAAATAACAATTAAATCTTTAGATTCTATTTGGTTTTAAGCATTTCAAACAGTTTATAACCAAAAATGAACACCCAATGATTTATATATATTATTATTTAGGTTAACTCTATTTTGGTCCCTGAATTATTGTATAGACCCCTGATTTGGTTTTTGAACTAAAGAAATTCCTAATTTGGTCCTTGAACTATTGTACGGACCCTGAGTTGGTCCCTAAACTATTGTACGGACTCCCGAGTTAGTCCCTAAACTATTATACGGATCCCCAATTTGGTCCCTACTGTTTATCAATTTAGCCCCAACTTGGTCCTTCTGTTAAATAATAGCTCAGGGACCAAATTGTGGTGAAATTGTAAACAGTAAGGACTAAATTAGGGGTCTGTGCAATAGTTTAAGGACCAATTTAGGCCAAATTATAAACAGTGGGACCAAATCAGGGGTCTGTATAATAGTTTAGGGACCAAATCAGGAATTTTTTTAGTTCAAAGACCAAATCGGGGGTCCGTACAATAGTTCAGGGACCAAAATGAGGATTTAACCTATTATTTATAATTCAAACACAATCAACAACATCTTAGTAGAAAACTTTAAATCCAAACCTTAATCTTTATTTCTATACCCCTTAGCCTATACTATCTTGTTTATTTTTATCAAATTTATAATCAGGGCAAGCCATAATTTTAGTGGAAATTGTGATGGTTAATATAGATTGCAGATCACCATCTTAGTTGGTGCTTTGGATGGTACTTATACATGGCTTATCTAAAATAAAAAAAAAAAAAACTACTAATAATAGAACCAAACTTAAGAAAGACCAAATTGTATGGTTTAAACTTTGGACAGACCAAATTGTAGGGTTTAAACTTGGGAAAGACCAAATTGTATGGTTTAATAAGGACTCAACCCTAAACCAATATCATGTAATAGTCACACCTATACATGCGGATTTTTTTAGATTGATGAAAAAGAAATGACCCAAGATTAAAGAAGTCCGTGTGACCCAAGTGGCCACTTAACCATTAGTTAAAGGGCATCTTACTTTGAGTGTGTGGTTTAATCCCCATCCCTTCCCACATTCCTCTGCTATAGCTGTGGTCACTACTACCAAAAAGGACAGTCGGTGGATTGCACCCTTGTTCAGATTCAATACCTCCCATTAACAATTCTAACTTTACTAACCCGTAACCATTGATCTTGTTAAAAAAAAAAAAAAAAAAGAAGAAATGACCCAGGATTCAATTAGATCATTAATTTGAAATAAGTTCTACAATCAGAAAGGTTGGAAACTAATTACACCATGCTTAAAAAGATGAGGACCACCCTGCAAAATTCAGACAATGAACATGCTTAAATAGAAAAATTCCTGCCCAATAACATATAGCTAATTTGCAATAATGGAGAAAGGAGCTGCATCTGACAATGAACATGTTGAGTAATCCTTTCCACATTTTGAAAATTTTTGTGTTGGCTTTACATGCTGGATTTTTATGCTTTATTATCAAAAGCCCGTGTTGATGTTGACGATAAACCCAGGTAAGGACAAGAGCAAACAGAAACTTGATCACGACATGAGACATAGTTCTGTGCTGCGGTTTCCTCTTTTCCATTTTTCACCGACCTCTTATATATTTTCCATTATTTTTTCATTTTTTATTATGCAATTATTTTGGGGTTGACTATAAAATTAAGAAAACATAAAAGGGTAATGATGTAAATAATTTAATAATATTTTTTTAATAAAAATAAAAAATTTTAAGTTAAATGACTTGGTATTGGAGTGGAGTTAAATTAAAATTAATAAAAAAAAATTAACTCTTATTTTACTTAAACCTCACCTTAATAATGTTAAATTAAAAAAATTGAAACACATTATAATTTTAAAATTAATTAATTTAAAATTACATAAAATTGACCAGCGACCTAAATAACTCAATGATCATCTCTTTTCACTAAAAGTAAGAGATTCTGAATTC
>BPVZ01000015.1:699768-714907 GCA_020521535.1 Rubroshorea leprosula
AAAATAAGTTTTTAAGATAATTTTGAGCTTTTAAGATAATTTTGAGCTTTTAAGATTGAATTTTGAATGACTTGAATTAATTGATAATGAAGAAAGTAAGTTTAAAGATGGTAATATGTTATGGTATTGGTAAAGCAAGTTTCATTACCATTAAAAACGGTTGATAGCCATTATCAAAAAATCATCAATTGATATGAAAGTGATAATTTTTTTTCATTACCATTTAAAACGATTACCATCATTTAAGTGCGGTACGGTTATCATACCGTACCATGCCTAGCCCTATGGCTACTGCATTCAATAATAAAAAATTGGTATATTTACCTATAATAATTAGGTTTGAAAAATCTTAATACCTATTATGGCTAAATGGGATCCTTTGTTGTTTGACATGGCGTTGTGATTCTATGCTACTGGTTGAAAGAATAGAAATTACGAAGCTGGAGAGTACATTGTTTTTCGATATAGGGCAAGAAAATGCTAGTCTGGAATAAAAATAACTACAATGTTTTTTTTATCATTCTTTGTAACTTAAAAGAGTGGAACTGTGGAACAGTGGAACAGTGGAAGGGAGAGGAGAGAACTCAGAGAAGACTATTCTGACTAATTAAATTAAGAGATTAATGTTTATTAGTCGGAGTTATAAAAAATTAGGTAAAAAATTTTTAAAATTATTTTGTTTTAATAAAGTATAATAAGAAAAAAATTAAAATATCTTTATTTTTACTTTTAAAATAATTAAGATGTTTTAATATTTTCTAATAAGATTTTATTAAAATTAAGTAATTTTAAAATATTTTTTCATTTAATTTTTTATAATACAAATTTATTTATTTTTTGTTAAATTAAATCCTTGGGTCAAAATCTTAATTTAATTGAAAGAAATATTCTTTACTCCCTTGAGCATTAAAGAAACTTGTAATTCTCAATTTTGCTCATTCAAGCTCACTAAAGATTCACCAATTTAATTCTTTCGAAATTTCCTATCTGTATTTGAAAAGCAGGAGCTAGCCAGACAGATTTTTTAGTACTACTTCTAACTTTTAAATTTAACTTTAATTTTAAAATTGAGTTTTTGCAATTAAATTTCTGAACCTAATTAGTTTTATTAAATAAATAATAAAATTTCATGATTCCTTTTAAACAATTTTCCTTAAAATAGTTAAACACTAACTTTTTTTTTTTAATTAAAAAACACTTTTACAAAATTTATTCATACCAAAAATAACCATTTTTTGGTAACAAAAAATTTTATAAACATCAAATTCAAATAATAATACTATAGAAAAAATAAAAAAAAGGCCGACTAAACTCCGACGGGCGTTGTAAAAGAACTCCCGGTTGTGGGCTGTAAATCCCAAATTAAGCTCAGTTCGTAGTGGCAGTAGGCCTCCTAATTCTTATGCAGCAGCTGAACCGTAACAATTTAGGGCAAACAATTTCGCGCCTTCCCAGAATGAATTCGCCGGAAATTCTCTCGTAGGAGACCTTTGCTGAGGTATATGCACTGAATGTCTATAATTGTTCATGGCAAGCAGCTTGAAAATAATGGCTTATAAATTATATAAGAATAATAATTATGGTAGGAGAGCTTTCAACTGCACCGTAAAAAGTTCAGCAACTGCTCCACGAATTTCCATCTGAACAACGAGAAGGTTAGGATCACTTAGATTAATTGTGAGAGAAAAGGTGTATATGAGAATATAAATTTTGTTATTTTTTAAATAAGATTATAAATTTTTAATTTTTTTTATTTAAAGATACAAATTCTGTATTTTTTTTATTTAACAATTAACTAGATGGTTAAAAAAAACCATTTATCACATCAATATTATTATTCAATTAATTTTTAAGAAGAAAAAAATGCAAAATCAACATTTTAAAATAAAAAAATTAAAAATTTATCGTTTTACTTATAGAAATTGACAAATTTTACGTTTTTAAATAAAAAAATGAGTGTTTGTATCCTTATCTGCAACTCTACTCGATTAATTGCAAATAAGTCACTGAAAGGAACATCAAAAGATTTTACACCTAACTACTGAAATACACAAAATAACAACATGAATGGCATGCAAACACGAGGAAGATTTACCTGGTCACAACATACGAGTTTTGTAAGCAACGGGTAGAACTCTCTCAGGTGTTGCCTGAAAATCTTCTTGTTCATAAAGCACATGCCTTCCAGCACCTGAAGGAACAAACGTGTTTGTTGTTATGAAAGCAAAGGCATCATGCATCGATAGAAATAGCACAAAATATGTACTTCATTTTCTAGAACATATTACAGGGGAAAATTCCATACCCTAACAATGATTGGAGAGCGCAACTCCAGAACTCTATGAACATCCATGTTAGTAGTTTCCCCAACACTGGACTGGAGATCAAATGCATCCTTGAGTACTTGTTCACAGAAAGATACCAGTTTCCCTTCTGCTATTCCTTCTATCTTCTTTTCTGCATCAGAGAGTTCATTGAAGCTTGAATCATTGCTTTCTGAAGAAATTTTATCATCTTTAGAGCCAGGGGATTCTAGATGTTTTTCATCATTGTTAATAAATCCTGAAGTTGTTTTCTGTAAGATATCAAGATATATGGAGGTTCCTGCTAACTCCTGGCGAATAATATTTAGAGGCGGCCTGTGAAAGACATATATTAAGATGATGAGAACTTCTACCGAGCAAAAATTTGTGAGCAAATAAGGCTGAGGGTAGAAGTTTTACGTGATGATAATAATTGTGCTCACCTTTCAGCAGGAATAAGGTGCATGCGCATTCTCAGGTTAGAATATGAATTATAAGAAGCAGCAAACTCTAACAAGGAATATAAGATATCCATTATGGCAATCTTCTGTGGCACTTTCAAATTACTCCAATGCTTTTTCTGCAAATTTAAAACATTTTAATTAGAAAATGAAATAAATTATCAGACACACACCACTAAAAAATTAAATAAAAATGTACTGCTAATATATCAGTCTAAGAAAAACAACATTCATGAAGAACTAGAGCCACACCTGAATGCTATCAATGGCACCAAGAAGCAATAATTGAGTGATACACTTGCTCCTAACAGTTCCCATCAACAGACTTTCCTCATCTCTGGTATCAGGTTCAACACACTCAGGAACCTATCATAACAATAATTATAAAAAAAATAGTAATAATAATATAGAAAGAGAAAAAATGCATTTTGGTGTCAATAAATTACTAAAATAAGGCATAAAATTCCCTTTTTATATCTTTTTCACTTGAACTTGATACAAATTAAGAACTGAACCTGATACCAAAGCACAGGCAAGAAATCACAATTCACTAACCTTGGTTGGAGAAGAAGGTATTGAGATCTCTGGTGTAGGATTCTTAGATTTTGAGGTGAGACTTCTGAGGAAGAGGTTGTCCATCATATTTCCCATAAATCTTTGGCCAATAGTTTGACTTCTTTGTAGGCCCCCAGCTTCAGCAGCTTTCTGAGATCGACCCGATGGTGATGGAATACCTACATTTAGAACAATACTGCATTATTAAGGTTGTAATAAATGCATTTATTATCTAGCTTGGGCTTCTTCAAAAGTAGCATAGAGGTACACCCTTAGTTGCAGTATAAAGGGAAAGTAGATTTTTGGGATGTTACCACCCCAGCATAAAACATCATCAATTGTTTAGGAGTACGAGGCAACTTGCTTCTGAATAATATTGAAAGTTAACTATACAACTTCTCAGTTGTTAAAGTTACTCAATTGTCATCCTACGAACATATCTCTAGATAGTTTATTTTTTCCCTTTTTGGGAGAGGGAGCGAGGGAGGGAGAACCAACCTTCAGATCCATCCATATTAGACTGCAACCCAAAATCTTGATTGTGTTCCTCTGAGACAGATGCATTAATAGTACTTGAAGTGGCATTATCACTAATAGTTGGGTGTGCTGGCTGAGAAATTTTTCCATTATCACTTTTATCAAGCTGATGAGTATCTACTCCACCATCTGTATGAACTTCTAAATCTCTAATTACAACCGAGGGGTTCTTTGGACTATCAAAACCCAAAGCATTGAGCAGCTCAAGTGGTTGTGTTGTGTATGATGCTTCTCTGGTGATAAAGAGCAATAAATATGATTGGTTGTAACATAATTACTAACGATTTGAATTTCAAACAATTAGTCTCTTCTAGTTACATGAGATAAGCACCTTATGCTCTTCAGCAGCATATCCCAGTCACTCTCACTGAACTGGTGTCCTCCAACCTCTATGAGATGCACTAACGCACCCAGAGAAATTGAAACGACAGTCTGATCTGTTTGTTTAGCACAGTCCAACAGCAAACTCAAGAGTGGCGGTAACATAAAGCATACATCCTGCATGAAAGAAACAAGACAATAAGTTCATTTAAATGCTACCACCCATGTATAAATTCTTTTCTTCCACCATTTATTGACTTATCCTTTTCTCAAATTGGAGGGATGAGACAATTAGACAAAGGAAAGAAGCCAACAATAACCTCCTAATACCTTGTAGAAAGTGTTAAAAAGGTTGCATAGCAACTGGAGCGAGTGAATGCTATTCTCACGTAGCCATTCATCCCCAGAAGAAATTGAGCTTTCCTTTCCAGCATCTCTCACATTATCAAAAATGGGAAAAAGAACACGATGGAAAATGCTCTCCCAAAAAGATGTTGAGAACTTGCTACCCCTCTCATTCAACAAATCAAACAAAACTTCAAGCGCACAGCTTCGGACTTCAGGTCTATGATCTGATGTTAGGTCAGACAAACCAGCCAGCATTGGGAACCAATAATGCTCAGTTACATCAAAAGTTGTGTCAGCAGCTATATCAATTGGCTTCAGAGCCCCACCAGGTAGAAGCCCCTGAAGTAAATAGCAATGTTAAAGTAATTAGCATGAATGTTCTGTAAACAAAGAAACAACCCAGTATAACTAAAGCGATTCTTTCACATTTTTTTGAAGTAAAGAATGAGAGAAAAAGGTTGAAATAATTGATTCACTTTTCAGCTGAAATGATGGCAAAATTTCAGGAAATCCAATAATCAAGTTAGAAACTATAGAGGCCTTGAAATTCTAGTGCTGAATGCCACATGTATACAGAATCATGTATTATAAATTACTAAAACTTCACTGAAACTCACAGTTATGTCTCTCACAAAATGGTATGGGATTACATGGATGCAGTGCCCTAACTGACAGATGACATGCTCAATTGACAAATAAACCTGAAGGTTAAATAAAACCAACCTCAGCTAGACGATCTTCACATATATGGAGAAGTGCAATGGCCTTCAAACTTATACTATGGGAACATTTATTATTAGCAAACCGGATAAGGCAATTGATGCAGTCCATAAAGCAATCTCCAACTACCTGATCGAAGTGTTCTAATGTAACTGCAAATATTCTGGTGTTAATTTAATTGAGAAAAAAAAAAGAAAGGAACCTATCTCCTAGAAGAAAAGAGTAGACTAATACCCTGTTCAACATTCTCAAATGCACTTTCAACAATTGACTCTAAATCATCATCTGCAGCAGCAGTGAAAATCATAAAAACACTACGCCATCCAGACTTTATGTTTCCAACTTTGGATTTTATCATCTGCAAAAGACATCAGATAATCGAACTCCAATGAAAACCCAATAGCAATGCATAAAGTGACATTTGAGGTTTACAATAGAAAATTGATAAACCACAAAAGAAAATGAGATAGATAGGACTAAGATTTGGGAAATTTGAGTGATTGTACATACTTGAACAATGCAGTCAACTATTAGATGCCTTTTGGTCTCACTTCGACTATTCCGCATGAGAACAACAAAAGGTTTGAGAATATCATTTTGAAAAGTGAAATTGGCCAATTCAGCACGCTCCAAATACTTCATTCCAAGCTGCCTGAGAGAATCTATTGCATACATAGCAATTTTCTCATCATGATGACTCCCAGCAGAAATGAAATGATTTGCTAGGACAGACCATATTCTAGCCCAAACCTGGTAGATATATCAGTTAAAATCTTAAAACATAATCATCAAAGAGTAGTTGGAACAAGAAAGCAACAGAATCACTTTATGGCTTTATGTGCATGTAAAGACTTGTCATGCAAGGTCAAATTGCACAACTGAACTTTTCAACAGCATCCAGCCAACTCAGCAACAGTTGGGCTAAAAGAAATACCATTCGTATACGAGCTATATTGTAATAGCTGATCTCAACAAGCTTTTGCAAACTGAAAACACGAGCCGGAGCTTGTTTCAGCTCTTCAGCTGATACACCACAAAGTGCATTGAAGAACTCCACAACAGATTCACTGGGTAGTTTGACACTATTCACAAAAACTTGTTCAGCAGGTTTCCCTGCCAACTCTTTCAGGGACTGAACAACAGCATCCCTGGAGATCTGATTTGATCCATGCATGACAGATGCAGCAATAGCAGGGGTTGTAGTAATGAATTCAAGACGAGAAACACATTCCAGAACAGCATTCCATGTGTCTTGAAGGGAGTCTAGATCTAACTCACATAGATTCAGCAGAGTACGCAATGCTTCCACATTTTTACTATGCATTTCCTTTGGTGCGTGCAAGAAAGTAAACCTATAATACAAAATTTAAAAGAGTATATATCAATTCAAACAAGGATAAATAATGCTTGCAACATAAGCAATACAAAAGGTAATAACAAAAGAACAAGTAGGACAATAAAGCAAAGCAAAACAATAGAAAATGAAAACAGAAATCCTCATGAAAATGATGACCAACTGGGGAAATTTTCTGGTGCCCCAAACAAGAAAAATTACCTGACCAGTGACGTTAAAAAAGCAAAGCGCATGGTATCCATTCCCAGAACATGTGTAATATGTATTCCAGCTTTAAATCCTTCCATACAGAGAACAACTCTTGGTTTATTCTCACTTTCCTCCATAGTAACAGAGAAAGTAGCAAGCAATGGCCATCCAACTGCTTCAACCATGGGCCGAACAATTTCAATCTGTTTTGAAGTGTAGAAAACTCCTCTTTTTGCTCCTTGGTTCAGAATTATAGCTTGTGTCTGTTTAATAATTGCTTCACTCTCTGACTTAGCATCATCTGTAGATGACTTTGTCTTGGGGAGAGCCAGATTAAGAATACTAATAAGACGGCCTCTCTCTTCACCTTCTGGTTTCTGTCTGCTGCTTTTTCCAATACCAACTCTATCCTCTTTCATTTTTATCTCTTCTTTCACAATAGAATTATAGATCTCTTCAAGGAGTTCCGCAGGGGCACTATCCTTGGGATCATTTGTGGCATTCATGTGTATAAAATCTGATTTTGACATTTTTGGCAAGACCATAGGGTTATGTGCATCAGTATTTAACATTATGACTGCATATGCAAGAACATATGCAGTGTCAGCATTCTTGAAAAGACCTGGATTATCTGCACAATATCTGTCACACAGAACAACACAAGACAAAATGACCAGCTAGTAAAAATTCTAATACTAAATTAAACCAAGATTATTTTGCGAAACACCCCCACAATGACCTATTCAAATAACTGAGAGAAGAGTGTTTGCCTAGCATTTCAAATAGAGAAAGACAGTAGTTATTGCTTTCTCAGTTAGCAATATTGGTCTCAGATGCATGAAAAATCTGGATAGGATTTAACCAAGTCTTGGGAAGGCTCTAAAAAATTGTACGGTTCCATGGAGAGGATTTTAAATTTTAGGGCAGAGGCCTCTAAACATTTAAATCTAAGCTAATAGATAAAAATAGCTAGAGGATATCTCCAGGATTTTTACTGCAAGTACAATGGAAATTTGTTCAACATGTGTTAAAATTTCTTGATTTAATGAAAGAAAAAATGGCATGATCTGCAGATAATTGGCACAAAATCTAGCATTTTGGGCTAAAAATGAATCCTTTCCAGCATATTCTCACATGCTTTTTTCATCATATTTATGTTTACTTGAGAACTGACAAGAAAATATGCACATGGCAAAGAACTGCCATACCGTTCTGCAAACTTTTCCATGATCCGATCTATCTTTTGCGCCTCTCCAGGAAGCCTGAATCCTTTAAGTAATTCACGAATTGCAGTATCAAACTTCATTCCAGAAAATTTCATTGAATCCACATAAGCATGCATGACTGCAAGGGGAAACTCCTCATGTTGGCCCAAATAATCACCGATCATTGCCTGCAAGATCAGAAAGAGTTACAAGAGTTTCGTATGATTGTTGAAACTATAGTTGTATCAGATTAAGCATCCTACCTTATCTAGACTGGGAGTATTTCTTAGAAAATGAGCAACAGAAGCAGGATTGTTTTCCACCAATTTATTTGATATCAGATGCTCTACACCCTTTACTGGATTCCTATTGAACTGTGACATGAGAGAACCATATGTTACAAACTATTCATATTCTGTGAAATCAACAAGGAAGGATTGAACCATAATATAAGACAATATTGTTTGAATTACAAAAACCTAGCATACTGACAGATCAAACTGTAAATATAAAACTTGACAATTACCTCAGAGATGGCAGCTTCTGTTGTAGTTTTATGAGCTTTTGCCTTCTCAAAATTACTGGTTACATCTTCCCTCCCGCTCATCTCAACAGATTTTCTAGTTAACTCTTCCTCCAGAGATTGGCTGTTTTGCCCCAACTTTTCTGATTCTCTTCGAGACCTCTCCCAATCAACCAGTGATTTCAGCACGTTAACAAGGCACTGAAGAAGCAAGCAAGAAAGGTTCATCAAATATCTTCTGCTTATATAATCAGAAAATGTAGCACAAAAAAAGAGTAGTTAGTTATCTGACTTGAGGATGTTAACAGTAGATAAACATACCTGAAGAGATGAACCCTTAATTGATGTTGTCTGGGATACAGCAACAGAGTTTGGATCTGCATTTTGTGTCCCTTGAGCTATTTTAGATAGAGTTGTAACCTAAATGGTCACAAGGCAAATGATAATCATAGCATAAGAGAGTCTTGAACATATTTAAAAAAATAAACATTATTTATAAGAAGTAACTACATCCATACCATGCGTTCAAACAGGTTTGGTGCCTCAAGATCACAGTCATAGTTCACATATATGTCAACAAGCATCTGAGGATCCTTGGAAACTTTCTCCAGCATCCTGCAAACCTACACCTGATTAGAGATAACAAAAGAATGACCACATGCTGAAAGCCAAGTGATATAAATATAACTCCACAGGCTGCCACTAGTTGCAAGACTTAGATCAATTAGAACAAAATAGTACCTAAGAACACTGATTTTTTTATTGATTGGACATTCTGAGCTATCTAACGACCGCAGAACTATCAAGGGAAAAAAGACACCAATTTCACCCTGAAAGGAAGAACAGTTGAGATAAAGCACAATAAAATAAGAACCATACATCTAAAGAAAACAGCACCATCTCAGAAAGAGCATATACAAATCTATCAAGATCACATTCATACTTTAAGACTTTCTCTAAATTGCAACAGAAGCACAGAGAAGATCCCAGTAGCATACTGCACCAAAGAAATGCATAATCAGAAGCAAATTCCCATGGCACTTATTGTAAAACCAGTTGAAGAAAGGGGAAATAAATTGATGAAAAAGAACCTGAAATATGACAGGAGACTGTGAAACTGAAGCTCGCAACAAAGCGTAGGAAAGGTATGCTTTCACAGAGTCAATAAAATGGAAGTTCTTTGTAAGTGAATCACCAACCCCTTCCAGCAGGCCCTGCAGCACCATTTAAAAATTACCATTTGCAACTGAATATCATACAAGATAAGACTTGTTTGAAGAGAAAACACAATTTGGCATGATAAGATTCCAGGTGATAATCTAAAAAATAATCGATTTAATTTAAACATTTCAGACATACTAATTCCAAATCTCAAAGGTAAGGAATATTCAAACCATACACACTAATAATAGAGATAAGAACAAAAAATGGTATCCTTTTAATGGAGAAACACAGAATTAACACTTGTTGGGCTGAATTTGAGCAGCTAGGCAAGGACTCCATTAGCATTGTGTTAGACTACCAACCAAAGCATACTCATAAAAGCAGAGAAAAATTCATAAAACTAACCTGCAAAAGTTCAAGAGACAAAATTCTTGTCTTCACCGTTACCTCATCAGTGTCTTCCTTCATACCCATCTGCAGAAATTATATTGCAGTACAGGAATCATGAACAACACTAAAAAAATTCAAGGAAAATGAGAGAACTGTAGCAAAACCAACCTTGCAAAGTGTGCGGAATACAAGCAAAGCATCACGTTTTCCAATGCTCATACTTTCAAGGTCAATCCCACTTAAGAAGTCTCAGAGTTGTAGAAAGTATTAGTTATGGTACCAAACACCCAAAAAATTGAAATGAAAAAGAGAAAAAGGAAATATCAGCCTGACAACATGAAAGTAGAATTTTAATCATTTGCCTACCGTGTAATCTTTTTACCATCCTCAACATGCACCACCTTGTCAAGTGCAGCCTCTAAACCCTATACACGATGTAAATGTACCAAGATATGAACATGATACACTCCATCAAAGAAGTAACGTACAGAAAAGCAAACTTATAGAACCAAACACCCAGAATAGGGTACATAGTGAAAAATGCTGATGACCCTGTAATGAGATAAAAGAGTAAATGAGCATTGAACAGGTTGGACCTTGATGTCAGCACCACCAGCAAGATTATGAATTTCCTCAACAGATGCAATAGTGGTGCCTTTAACCTCATTAAGTGAATCTCCTAAAGCCATTTCTTTCTCGTTTTGTTTGGCTGAGAAAGTTTCTTCAGCATTTGAACTAGAAATGTCTGCAGAAGCAACTTCTGTATGATCGGAAGGATTAGACGAAGAGGAGACCTGAACCTGTCAAAAACATAATAATATTTCTTCCTCCAATAAACAGGAGCAGAGTAAGACACTAAACTTCATAAATAACAAATTTAAATTTCAAACCGGATCAGTCTCCATTCTCCTAAATACGATACTGATCATCTGTGTCAACATTGCCTTTGATGTTGCTTGATTTATTGGACTCTTGCTGCACATTCAAAGCAGAACTTTTGAGTATGACCTTAATTTGGTTTGTTGTAACCCTAACAGATACAAAATTTACCTGTGGAGAGCAATATTATAGCAAACTCTGATAACTCCAAGCAAAGGTTCCCCATGGACTGCAATTAGGATTTAACAAAGTCATGAGATGGAACAAATATAGGAAAGAAAGAATAGCTAGCCCTCCAGGTTGTCACCATAGTTGCAGTGAAGTAACCTATTTAATGTCTTGGATAGAATAAAATATTCAGTAAAGCAAGATCTGAATGAGAATTTACTATCCTTTTATTCCATATATACTGTTCTGCCTTTGTACCGGAAAGGAAAACACGGTTAATTGTAATGCATAAGGGTAAGATATCAAGCTCCCCAAACTCTACTCTCTTTCTTTTCTTGTCTAATTTGAAGAACCATCTCAACAATGACTCAGTAACAATGTCCCTAGAAAGAGTAAAAGAACTTGACTCATACAAACAAGTTAGGAAAAATAAGAAGTCCTAACAAGAAGTGAAAAATAATTCTGAAAATTATTCTGTCTTTCTTGTGTCTTTACTGGTAGTGGGTAATAGATCTAACTGAAGGTATTGAAGAAGATAGGTGATGTATGGCCTGGCATTCTATATCTTAGAGGAGCTCCTAATCAAGAGCCAGTGATTATGATGATGTGGCCACCTATCATCCTAAGCTCATTATCAGTCCCTCTCTCTTCATATAACAATAAAGAGTAAACCAGTACATGGAACGTGGCCTGATATAAAGGGAAGATAGACACAGAAATAACTAGAGAAATAGATGACTTCAATTCATCTATAACAATAAATAACACAAACGAATATCTGCAAATCCCAAACAATGTACCTCTGAATTTTGTGGATGCCGCAGAAGTAAGAAGCACCTTAAGCACTTGAAGTATTGTACTGCACATTAGTTTCAAAAATTAAATAGGCATCAAAGGTAGCATATGTTAGGAAATAGATTACTCACACACTCAAATATATACCTGTCTGGAGATGAATTATCAACACAACTGCAGACCATATTCAGGATCTCTGTAAATAGAGGAACATTCGTTCCACTATCTAAACCAGGATCTCCTTCCAAATGATCATAGGAAATTAGTTTCTGCAAACATGGAATTTGAGCAGATCAAATTAATTGATTTCTACACGGTAGAAGCATCAATTGGAAATTTGGAACATTGAACAAACAAAGAGAAGAGTTTTACAAGACAGATAACAGGATGGGAATCTTTTGAACTTACATATCTAATCTTGGTAAAGACTAGTCGGCAGAAAGAAAATGTTAAAAACAATAACTCAAGGAATAAAGAAAATCCTTACATGCAGACAATCCAAAGCAGGTTCAAGGATTTTCAAGTTCTTAGTCTCAAACGCAAGCCGAAGAGGATTCAAAACAAGCTCCACCTCAGCACCTTCCAATGTGTAACCAGCACTTGCTAAGGCAGTTGTCATGGTTCCACTCACAACTACTGGCTTACCAACATTCCCCTTCTCCTGGGCAGTTTGTGGAGCTGCGCTTGACCCATCTGTTTCAGTTCCACTTTTTTCCACGCCATTTTCAGTTTCAAGTGAACTACACATGAAATGATTCCAACGATATTACAAGACTTCTAGAGTTGTTAGAGAATCATTCATGGTCTCATCCCACTAGATAATATAGATTCAACTGTAGTTTCCAAATAGGCCTTTTATATTCTCAACTGCCAGAATAAACATATAAGTCCAATACCAGGCAAATATTGTAGCATGATTATATAAATAACATAGAATTAGACTAATAAACCAAAAGAATTAGAAATAAAGGTATCTTCAGTGAGGAAAAAGTCAAGTTGGAGAAAAAGATGAGAGCAGTGGAGTATGGATCATTAGTAAATACAGACCTTCCACCAACTGAAGATATTACTTGACTTGCTGAACTGGGTGGAGGGTGGTGTTTGACTTCCTTTGCACCATCTGAAGAAACAAAATAATATAATAAGCATCAAAGTAGATGATTGATAAGAGTAACCAAAGTTCATCCATCATGAAAGAGTTAAAAAAGATGAATGAAATTGAAAAACTAAAGGCAAATGCTGAAGCTACACATATTAAATGTATCAAAAAGTAGAAACCAAGAATCAAGCCCCTATCCCTACTTTTCTTTCAGATGGCATGTTTCCTTTAAACTGGAAAAGGGCATTTCCAACCTATAGAACAATAGGTAACAACAAGCAAAGCCCTAATTCAGATTTGTTGGACTAAAATTCATTTTGAACCTGCCCATAAAAACCTGTCAGCCATGAAAGTAATTCAGACTTAGATTGATCAGAAACTCAGTTAGAAATGGTCCCTAATCCAATAAAGAAGTTATCATATAATTTTAACTACTTGTACTAATTTTCTAATTACAAAACTGTAGCAAAGACTGCTCCCAAAAATCTAAAATTAAGTACAATAACAGTTCATTCAAGCTCATTTTTTAAGCTTATAAATAAATTTAAGCTTTATTTGCAAGCTCAGGTAGTTTAAAATCATAAAAAAAAGCCCCACGATCAGCTCATTTAGTGACTGGTTTGTTAGTCCAACAGTGAGACCATCCGTAAGTTTATTAACAAGCATGTTTAAGGGATATAAGGACAAAAATTTATTTAAATGATCTCAAGAGGTTTTTTTGTTTTTTTCAAAATCAGACACAGAATATTTTTATTTAGAATTAATTTCAATACTTTTATTTGGAATTTTTTAGAGTATTTCTATTTAAATAATAAAGTTAAAGCACGACCCTTAACCAAGTCTGAAGACAAACTTTTAACCAATTTCAGAACACACCCAAACTCAACTCAAGTTGGATAAATAAATAAATATAATATATATAAAGAAACCTCATCTCAGTTTTTGAAGGTTGAATCAAGTTCCAAAAAAGAGGTTCATAAACAAGCTTGAGTTTAAAAATGCCCAACCAGACTTGGCTATAACAAATTTGATCTGTACTCTAAAGGAAGCCATTTTAGCAAATAAATTACACACAATATTTTGTTTTCAGTTAAACACTAAAGACATCAAAATGCATTCAGAACCCACACACAATGCACCGAAAGATCAAAAGGTATGTCCATCCCATCTAGCATACACCTCTTGCATCTATCCAAGCATCCCCTAAAACTAACCATTTTCTAAAATATTTTGTTGTCAGTTATTCAACATTCGCCAGCTCGCTTAGCCATCACAGAAATTTAAAGAATCTAATTTCACCAAGCACACAACTATCAAAGAGAGACACAGTGAAGTCTAAGATTCCAACTAATGAACCAAAACCTAACAAAGTCCAATACAACACTTTCCTGAAATTAAATATAATCAAACTCACTGGAAGAAGGACGATCAACACGATCATCCAGATGAAGAAATGCAATGCAGTACGAATCATTGGCATTTTACCATGCACAAAGCCATATAAGATCTTCTTACCTAAGTACGCCTGAATTGACTTCTGAAGATCGGGATACTTCTTTCCGCCACACTCTTTGAGAATCGACTCGAATGCTCGACTCACGAATCCACCGGCAGCCATTTCCCTTCTCCCGTAGCTATTTCTCACCTGAAACTCAAATCCATACAAAATGAGAAAGAGCAACCGAATGATATGGAACCAGAATACCAGATCGCCGAGAGAATTGCCCATGGAGAGCAAAGAGAAGTGTCATACTGAATTGGATTCGTTGACGGAGAAGCAGGAATTAGCAGAAACAGTTGGGAATCATAAAGATCTGGAAGAAGGAAGTGAGCAGATCTATTCTGGTCTCCTTGGCCACTTGCGCGGAGCTCGGGCGAAGCTCGGGTTTGATTGAAAGAAAACTAAGGCGTCGTCATGGAAGGAACCTGAAATTTAAATTTCGAATTTCGACCATAATATTTTTTCATTTTGCATTTTGCCCCAATTGATGGACCCTACGGTAAGATAGGAGTATTATTTTAGTGGTAGTTATAATTTTCACCTTTACTCTTTTAAAAATCAAAATATTATTAATTTTAATTTTGTGTAAATATGGATAAATGGTAATTATTAAAAATAAAAAAATAA
>BPVZ01000015.1:742974-761775 GCA_020521535.1 Rubroshorea leprosula
AGGGAGAGGCATTTTTGGTGAAGAATTGGGCCTTTGGGCCTGGGAATGGCAGCAAGGGGGGATGACAAGGAACATGAAGAGTTTGAAACAAAGGCAGCCATTTTTAGAAAAACCAAAATTTAGAAAATTAATAACAGGGAATTGATTCAATTGAAATGATTAAGGAAAAAACTCAAGAGTTGATGATTCAAATAGCGGGAGGACCTGATCATCCCAATGCTTTTATTTTGTTAAGGGTGGCCAGTTCCATGTCTTGTAAATGTTCTCTTCTTGTAATTATATATGTTTGATTTTGAAGCAGCCTATGTTACCCCTAATTTCCCATTATAGTTTTCTCAGATCCTCTTCTTGTTATTCTATGACCATTAATTCGTATGTAATTCTTATTATTATTTTTTTTACATATATAATCAAAATAACATGAATTTTGATTTATGATCTTAATCTTAGATCAAAATTTTACATTTAAAATGTAAAAGATATTCTGTGTTGGTGGTGTGATCTATGCATTATTGTAGTTACAAAAAGAAACCAAAATGAACAACTGTTATTCAAGAAAAGAAAACAAAAACAAGCGAATTTCGTGTTGATTTCAACGATATTGACAGGGAGAAAGAATGCGATACTTTTCTCATATATATGGACGGCCCATTTTGCATCTTTGAGTGCATGCATGCGCCGCTCTGATTCTCTCTGCGTACATGCCACAGCCACCTCCACCATCACCAACTCCTATCATGTGCGCCTGCAATCAAGTTTACAAAAATAATTGGTGTTGGACCCATATACATGTTTTATTTGTAGCTGAAAAAATAAAAAATACAATTCTATATTCAAATGTAACTAGCTAGAGAACTTGTAGGTTACGTTTTTCTTTTATAATAATTTTTTTAACTAATATTTTAGTATTCAGAAGTTATATTTGATACTGATTAATTTAAAATCGAATCATATAAGATCGTATAAGAGAGAAACTCTTTTAATATCTACTTTTTCATTTATAAGATTTAAATTTAAAATTTTATTTAAGATAAATTAAATTTTTCCTATTTGAATCAATAGATCAGTAATTAGTTTTTTTTATCTTTTATAATGATAGTACAAATTAGAGTTTCTAATGAATGGAATTCCATTAAAAGAATTATAACTTAATCAATAAAGAGATTTATTTTGAATTTTGTTGATCAATTTTTAATTTCTTAAGGGGATAATAAGAAATTAATTTTTTTATATAAATTTCTTAGTTTTAGTGTGGATGATTTGACTTAAATCAAATTAAAAAAAAAAATTTATTTTCCAAAATGGGCATAAATTGACTAAAAAAATGGGAATCATACTCTTTCTCTTCGATATTCTAACATGATAAATGCAGGATGTGAAATATGGGTGAAATTTTGGTCTAACCTTGAACACAAATATCGAAAACTGACATAGACATAAGTTTCATGCTATCAAAATTAAGAGAGATGGCATTATAGTCGCACACATGCACATAGAGTTCAATTTGAAAATCACCTTGGCTTCCCCTCGTCATGTAAACATATATAAACAAGAGATTGGTTATGGCAGGTATTAATTGAATGCAAGTTGTGTGTGTGAACGTGTGCGTGCATTCACAGCCATAACCAAAGTCGTTGATGCTGCTGCTGCTGCTCTCCTCACATCAGGTTTCTAGAATTTTTATTGAGCATTGGTTCCACCGCCACCCCAACTAAAAGCGGAAAGTGACCGTACGGTTCCAAATTGGTTAAATGGAGAGGCCAAAAGAAAGGCCGTATGAGATTGAGAGGGGCTGCGTTCTGCTTCTGCCTCCTTCCATCTTTAAAATTCAATTCATCTATACGTATGACACAATCTTATTAAATAATCCTCAACGCTCCGCTGAAAGTCAATTCGACCTTCATAATTTTGTTGAGGCAGAACCTTAAAGACTAAAATATGAGGACACCTTAAAGATTAGCTTATGCATACTTTAATCATATATAATTCCTTACCCAAAAAAATTAAACGTGCTAATAAAACAATTATGTTATGATAGGTTTTTCTAAATTTTAAGACTTTATCCGTGGAAAAATTTTCAAAATATTCTTTACTAAATTCTCAAAGTTACACAAATTTTAGTTGGGAAAAAGTGTAAATAATAATATGAATTTTGTTAATTTTTTATTTAAAAATATAAATTTTATTTTTATTTAAAAATATAAAATTTACCTTATTTTAATTAAATTATCAATTATTAGTTATCGTCAACATTCAATAAATATTTAAATAAAAAAATCTCAAAGGGGTGATATAATAATTAAAAATTTTAAATTTAAACTTTAAGTCAGGTAGAGATAAATTAAAAAAAAAAGAATTATTTATTATTGTATAATTCATAATTATCAAAATATATTAAAAAATATTTAAATAAAAAAATAAAATTTATATCTTTAAATAAAATATAAAAATTTATCAATTAATTTATAAATTTAAAAAATTCATATTTTTAGATAAAAAATAATAAATTTTATATTCTGATAAGTAGATTTCTCAATTCTTGTTGGTTTTGACTCTTCTTTCTCTTTCACTTTTTCTTTTTTTTCTCCTTCTTCATCTTCTTTCATTTTTTTTTTTCTTTTAATTCCAATAAAATTTCATTTTTATTTGTATTTTTTCAATTAAAATGGGGTCAATGAAAGGGATTGGAATTGAATTGAGAGGAAGGTGCAGGCTTTTTCCGGCGGTGGGGTTGGCCAGCTGCCATGCCAACTTTGTTGTCCCCTTTCGTATATCCCACGTGGCAACCTGCCTCTGATTGGAGCCTCTGTGCTCTGCCCAGGTGGCACCCTTGTCAGCATTGCCCCCCCTCTTTCGCAGTGGAAATTAGCCGTTTGATTATGACTCATCACATCAGGTCCGTCACTCTTTTGCCGGTGGTCCCACCTCTCTTGTTAACCAACTTGATTATCCACTTCCCCTTCCACCACTCCCCCAACATGCAATTTACCCGAATTGACTTCTTTAATTTAACCCTAAATTACAGCAAATTACTTTTCTTTTTTAAACAGTTTCACTGATTTTGCTTGTTCTAGCAAAAACCCATCTGAAATTTTGCATTTGAATCGGATTGCTACCTGGGTTCCACTAAATTCTGAAAAAGATTTTGCTTTGGAAGTGGGTTGTAGAACGGTGGTTCTTCTAAATTTTGCAAATTTTCTTCCAATTGGTGAAGGATGGCAGGTGAAAGGTGAATTATTGACTCCATGCATTGACTAAAGGGCCCCAAGAATTACTGTAGGAAGACTAGCAGAGCTGTTGGGTTTGTGCAGGGAAGGGTCACAGCTTAACAGCTAGGGCCTGAGAAAGAAAACAAAGGAATAAATTTATCTGGGGTACACTAAATATTTGTTTTTTTATTCCCCTAAAATTTGCGAGTTGCCATAGCAGCTACAGCTAGGGTTCATTTTCGGCTAAAAGGATAAAAGGGTAAAGACGTGTTTTTTCAGAGAGTAGTGTGAATGGAATCCAAAGGGAGAGAGAGAAGGAGGGGATGGAAGTATATGGGGTGTTGTGGGCGGTGGTGTGCTGTGTAAATGTGATTCGTGGAAAGCAATCTTTTTCATCTGCTGCTCCGTGAAGGGATTGGTGGAAGCTGGTTTATTTTTTGATTTCATCAGAAACAGATGCCGCAGTGTCATATTTTGCATTTGCATGTTTATCCACACATGACAGGTCTGTTCCTCTTCCCTTTCTCTTTCATGCAATTTCATTAAATAAATATTTATATTTATGATTCTATTTTATCCTGATTATTTCTGTCTGTTCAGATGCAAGTTAGCTAGGGGTTATGCATGTTCACATGTTTGCTTCTGTTGGATTTAAACTCCTTTTGTTGATTTGGAGATTAGGGTTTTGTTGAGAGTAGTATAATTTCATCAATGAAACACTTGTCTCATGTGATTTGCATGCCTCTTAACAATAAAGTTAATAGCTTTCATATTATGACCAAGAAATTTTTATAGTAGCTTGCAGTTGGTCATAAATGTTTTTAAACTAGCATTAGATAGGGAATTATGTGGAATTGTTCATTTAGTTTGTAGCAGCATCGTAAATGGGAAAGCAGTGTTTGAAAGGAAAGAAAAGATGAAGTGGTTTTTAGGCTGCCATTATCCTTGAGGAGATATGTTGATGAGGGTAAGCACTTGACTTGAGAATGATTTTGATTCAGTGAATTGGAATTTTGTGTAGTCAGATGCTCTGTTATCTTGTATCATTGACATACATAATAATTCATATCGTGTAGCTGGATATTTATAAAATCATTAAAAAACAAAAACAACGATTATAAATATTTATTAAATCTCTTTTCATGATTGGTTTGAAGCTGGATAATCTATCCAAATCAGTGTAGGTAATGAGTGCAAATAGATTCCAGTTCTAGTTACCTCATAACCTAAGTAGACAACTTTTTGTGGGAAATTGATATAGGTCTCAAATCCAACATTCAGGAAAAACTTTGCATCTTTGTGGGGATTGTTTAACTAGTATTATTTCTGAGATAAACTGCTGATTTGCTCCCTATATAGGCACCACTGTTCCTGCTCGTGAACAGTGTCAGTTCCAAATTTAGGAATAAAATATGGATGTCTTAGGTAGTAGAAGTTGATTTGTTTAATAAATTGACAGAAGTGGTAATGATTTATCTCTTCTGGGTTTCATTTTCACTGTTGTTGGTGCCTGAAAACCCTGCTAAAAGCCACAGAATCCATCACTCCGGTTCTGTCCCCTCCGATTGGATTAAGAAGTAGAAGTAAAAGAAAATTGAGTGAAAATGGCAGCAACAACAACTGGGATACAGACATTGTATTATGAGGGAAAAAGGAGGGATGGTATGGAGCATTTCTGTCTTTAACACGCTGTGGACCGCCTTTACAAAAGGTCCAAGTTCTCTGTTTCATCAACACAGAGACTCAAATCATGGTAAAAAATTTTGTTTTAAACAGAAATATTGGAAATTTCCTCTTCTATCCTGAAAAAAGGAAATAAAGGGGGAGGTTACAACTTACAACAGCAATGGAGATTCTTCTGTCAGTCTCTATTAAGCTTTTGCTGACGTTTTGTAGAGCCTGGTCCCCATCGTACTTGCAGCCAAGATACAAAAATGCCCATCCATCCTCCCTCGCCTAATGAATTGCTCTTTTTTATTTATTTTTTAATTTTTAATTTTTGGGTAAAGCTAATGATGAGTTATACAATAAAAAAATAATTCTCTTTTTTTTCAAACCACTTTTCACCATCTCAAGATTTGAATTTGTGATCATCAACTTAAAGTCTCAAGTTTTTATCAGTTGAGAGACCCCCTTAGTGCTTCCCTAGCCTGCTCTGTTCCTTTGTCGTGAGCATAAATCATCAAGAAAAAATCTAACCTAAGCAATTCAGGGAGGTGTCTTGTTGACATATTGTGCATAATAATATAGGTTTAGTTATGTTACAGTAACAGCTTACCTTCTCTTTTGGTACAATTAAACAATAGGCATCCTAGGGAAACTAATTCCCAAACCATCAGCCATCTGGCTTAGTTTGCTGAAAACGCTTCTCTTGTTTATCTCTTTAATGCAATTGCATTTTTTTTAGCACATGTATTTAATTTCTCATATAAGTTGCATATCATAGAATTTAAGTTTTCTGTTTTTACATTGATGGAGGGTTGTGAAGGGGAAGGTGGGCTTTCCACTTAGGAGGGGCAAACTCTTGGTAAATGTAGTTGAAGTCAAAGGGTAGTTTAGTGATGGAGAGGCCCTTGGCTACCTGTTTTATGCAGGTAATAAAACCTAAAACGGTAACAAATGTAGATTGCCAAAATATGGAAAATTCCAAAAGAATTTAAAAACCCTAGACTGTCCCCAGCTAGTATTTATAACACCCATGAGTCCTTCCGGTCTACTCTGGATCAGCCTCTGCCCCTCTCTCTGCATTTTGTACTTTGTCCTTCAAAATATTTGTGAGCAAAAACCATGAGTCTCCTATCCCACCTTCTCTCTCTACCATCCTGAGTTGAAAAAACAGAGATACAAACAAATATAAAAAGGAGAGATGAAGGGTAGATCTTGTTCAAAGCCAGAAACCAAAGAAGCAAAGGAAATTGAGAAACTTGGCAAGCTCAAAGAAGACCATCCTCACCTCTCTGGTGCCTATATCCGCAGTCTTGTTAAGCAACTGACCTCTTCAAGAACCAAAGATCCCATGAACCCTAAGGACCTTGACTCTGTTGATGCTGAGCAGTTTAATGGCCAAAACATGACCAAATTTGGTGTGGGGTTTAGTGAGAAAACACAAATCCAGCAACCTCATCCACCTCAACAGCACAAGAAGCAAGTTAGGAGGAGACTCCATACCAGTAGGCCTTACCAAGAAAGGCTTCTGAACATGGCTGAGGCTAGAAGAGAAATTGTCACTGCACTGAAGTACCATAGAGCAGCCATGAAACAGGCAAATGAACAACAACAGCAGCAGCAGCCCCAGAAGCAACAAGAAGAGCTACAACAACAACAAGAAGCACAACCCTTGCATCTTTCACCTCCTCCATGTTTTGAACAAGAAGCCAAGATGAAATCCGGGAGAAATCCTAGAATATACCCATCAACCACTGAAAACTTCTCTTCTTATCAGGATAATTTTACCTATTCATCTTTCTCTCATTACCCTGCTCCTCCAAATTCATTTCCTTGGGCTGCTTCTTCAATTCCTGCTTCATCAGCCACAGAACCCTTCAATCTCACCCTACCAAATCAAACCTTGGGCCTAAACCTCAATTTTCAAGATTTTAACTTAGACACCACCCTTTACCACAACAGCAACAACCCAACATCAATCTACACATCCTCCTCTTCATCATCATCATCTTCCCCAGGTCTCTCTGTCACCACTATTGAGGAAGTTCCTTCAGTTGCAACCCCACATGAGGTGGGGCATACTGCCATGGCTGATATCACTGAATCCTACAGCGGAGGTGGCCTGCATCATGCCATGGATGATGAGGAGATGGCTGAGATCAGATCAATTGGGGAGCAGCACCAGATGGAGTGGAATGACACCATGAATTTGATGACATCAGCATGGTGGTTCAAGTTCTTGAAGACCATGGAGCTCGGACCAGAAGTGAAGGTGCAGAATGATGGGTACCAGCCATTTGATCAAATCATGGAGTTTCCTTCCTGGTTGAATGCAAATGAGAGCTGCTTGCAACAACATCTCAATGATTATTGTCCTGATGACTACTACCAGGATCCTGCCTTGCCTTGGTAAGCATCCAAGTGCTCCAAAACACTGTTATTTATAGAAAACTTATTAATTTGTTTTTTCTTTTTCTTTTTCTTTTTTTTTTCTCTTGCATCATGCTTCTGTATCAGATATGAAAATTTGTTGGTTGTGAGTTCAATTTTCTAGGTAGCAACTAGCAAACTCTTCCTTGCAAATTCTTGAACTTGTAATGCCTTGTCAATTCTGCATTGAAAGAGCCCTGGAAAGGCCCATATGAAGTGGGTATGAGCTTCTTTAAATAGGCTGGGTTAATATGATAAAATGAAATAATCAGCTAATAAGAGTTTTTTTTTCCTCCTTCTTGGGCACCTTAATTAATTTAATTCCATGCCCTTACAAGTGTTGTTGAGGTATGAAAACTTCACTGACTCTTTCTCCTTTGAATTTTCTGTCTTGGAATGTTGGAATCAACAGCATGGACATCGGAGAAATTGAAGGAACGGATGGAGAATGGCTTGCTTGACAAGGATTGATTATATTTTTTAATTAATCAAATCTTTGCTTTCTTTTCTGTTTTTCATAGAAGTATTCAACTCCTTCTCTCCTTTTCTTTTTTGGTAGTATTTTAGAAGTCCTTTAAATTAATATAATAAGGCTAACAAATATGTTGAAGTTAGCAAGCCATGGAAAAGCAAAATAATGTAAGAGAGGAAAATTCTTATTTTTCCTCTTTTTCAGTTTTTACAACTGAATACTTCATGTAGCCTTTATTATATCATCCTTTTTTTTTTTTTGAAACATGAAAACTTCATAATTTTATTGTTAATGATAAAAACTCAAACACTTCACATGGAAACCCAAAGAAACAAAACCCTTTTATTCTTTATATATAAGTACTAATAAAGGAAAACATATATAAAGTTGATGCTCATTCAGTTTTGTTCTGCATAATCTTGGCTGTTGTAAGGAGTGAATGCTTCCAGGAACCAGTTGTTCTTTCTCCAAGCTTTCCATCCCATCTCTGTGCAAATCTCATCGCTGTGATTGATACTGAAAGTAGAGATACAGTGTTTCTTGAAGAATCGAGTCGTCTTCTTCATGACTTCAAGTTCTTTTCCAGCATGTTCGCGCATCTTCTCAATGCTGGGAAGCTTGAACAGCCCATCTGTTAGCCTTGACAGCCACCTGCACCGGAGCTCTGCCGTGTGCAGGTTGGACACACTTTCTATGTACCCCACAAACGCCATGTTGGGAATCAATGGATGAATGGTCCCCCTGTTCAATTAATATGCCAAGTTAATCTGAACCCATCTACCAAATCTAATTTGGAATGCAATTAAGTGACTAATGCAAGTGATATCACGAGGTTGGTTGCAAGTATATATTAAACACTATAAAAAAGGTATTTTGTAATTCAGTCTGTATTAAGTGTACAATTTAAATCATTGAATAAAGATAATTTTTGGAATATTAAGAGCTATTTGTTAATTAATAATTCATGTTTTACGGTTAGAATATTAATCTGCATAATTATTATTGGTTCGATTCATATGTTATGTGGGTACTATTATTTTTTACCTATACAAGGGCATGAGTCCGGAAGAGTCCACGATGAGGCTGGAAAATGGTTCGGGTAAGATGCTCCGGAGCTTCTTTTCTCCGTCAAAACCAGTAGCAAGAAGCACGACATCAGCTTCTAATCTGGTCTTGTCTTCAAATTCGAGTCCTCCACTCCAGAACCACCATTTTGAAGCTCTCTTGAACTGTATCTTCCCCTTGTTTGCCTCTGGAAAGAAATTCTCCGGCAAGATTGCCATTTGGCATGACGCATAATCCTCCTCAAATGGGTGCTCCGGTTTCAAGCCATATTTCACCAGTGGAAGCTTCCACACTAGGTATGATTCTATAAATTTGGAAACTGCTTTCCTCTGAAAAAACAAAAAAAAAAAAAGGATTCATTTTAATTTAATCATAGTTTTTTTTTTTTTTTTTATAAACAAATATTCTAACAAGGAAGGTAATTAAGGCCCATTGTACCCGCCTTTGTCTTATAAATTTAGATTGACAATTACACCCATTACGGTTAAGGTTCAAACTTAAGACGAGCTCATCTAAATTATTTTCAGTTTTATCACAGTTTGAAAGTAATTAATTAAACAAGAAGGAATGTGAGAATTACCAAAGGAGAGAAGAGAAAGCAAAGAAGGTTTCTGAGCAGCCCTTGGTTAGGCCTTTGATGGAGAAATTGAGAGAACCTGGTTGAATAAAACAAGAAAAATGGCAATCCCCAAATCCAATATGCTGGAACTGTCCAATGTAATGTCCTTATCACCATGGTGCATGGTTGCCCATCGAGACCTGAATTTAACCCCAAATAAATAAATAAATAAAATTAAAATTAAAATTAATTCATGATATATGCAAGAAGAACTAACAGCCGCCATGCCTCAATGGAATATTGATAATTAAAAATTAAAGTTTCGATTACTAATAAAAGTAAACGTCTGGGCTAGGTCTAGATAGTCAAGATTCTTTGTTAATGTTTACTAATATTTTTTTATTGATTTAATTAACGTTAATTAAGGAAGATATTGACCAAGGCATGTCTTAACGTTGTACGCTAAGTCAATTAATTAGGGGTTATATCGTGGAGAAGTCAGAAGCAGCGACAATTCTTTTCATTTTTGTGTTTCTTTCCTTTTTCCTCCCTTCAAATTAAGGATTTATTAAAGATTTATAGACAATTATATATTTACTTCTATTGTTGTTGAAAAAATAAATAATAATAGAATTAAAGTAAGAAAAAAATATTTCTTTATCTTAAAAAATAAAAAAATAATTAATCTAAAATAAAATCAAACTAAAAAATACAGGTATTTTGGGATACCTGAGTAATTTGATGGATAATTACCTTGATTCACTTCTGCACATTCAGTAGCCAAATCAATGGCAGATTTCCGGTAGCCAACAACGGCAACCTTCTTCCCTTTGAGTAGCTTGCGTGTAGCTTCTTGATCAAGCTTGGAGTAATCAATGGAGTGCATGATCTTGCCCATGAATACCTGTTCACCTTTATTAGGAGGAAAGTTCGGTACTTTTGGAATATCTCCATATTTTCCTATGCACACCACTAGTAGCTCGAAAGCATACCACTGCACATAAAAGCATGCATGTTAGCAGGATTTATCATATAGTCATTTTCGGCGTCTACTAATAAAAGCAGTTTTTTTAAAGAATCGGCAATTGTAAATGATGTATAACCTCAAAAGTTTTAGAGTCACTGGTTGCTACGGCAACCTCCCAGATAGGGTGGCCGGTCAGTAGCGCTCCATATTCTCCTTTGTTGATGTCTGGACTGATGTCATAGGGGCCAACATATCGAATCTCCACAACCCTGGAATTGAACTTGACGTACTTCAACACATCAAAGTGTGTAGCATAACTATGCAAGTAATCAAGAATTTCAAGGTGGGTTGGGAAACTCGAATTATCCCGTTCAGGCCAGGGATAATCAGAAAACTCGAAATCACATCGAGGGGTTTGGAGTTTGGTGGAACGAAATGAACAATGTTTCCAAACTCCTCCAATGGACCCAGTGGCCTCAAGGACAACCGGGGCATAGTGGGAGAGTTGTTTGGCGGCAGCTATGCCACTAATACCAGCGCCGATAATCCCAACTCGGGATGATTGGATTTGGCGAGCTTGGTGGCTAGACATATTGGAATGGTATCAATTAGCTAGAGAGAGAGTAGCTTTATCTATATATGATCTATTGAATTTGTGCATTGGAACTAAGAGAAATGGTGTCTATTTATAGGAGGAGTTGAGAAGGTCACCCCTATTTTTTAAGCTTATTTTAACTGAAAATTGGTCGGTTAATCCATTGGTCCAGGATCTTTTTCGGTCTGTTAATTTTTTTTACTGATATTTATAGTTATGATGTTCTCAAACTAATTTTTGTACATACATTAAATCTAATTTTTTCTGGATAATTTTAGAGATTCACCCCCTACATTAGCTTATCCATTTAAAGAAATTCTTTTTTTTTTTTTTTGAAGAACCAAAGAAATTCATTTTTTAGGATGATGATTTCAAAACGTAAATCTTAAATCTAGTTTATAAAATAATATTTATTTATTAATAAATTTAACTCTTGGAGTTACCTATTAAATTTCATTGTTAATTGCTTGATGTCACTGTAATATTCAAGTGTTAAGTAATATCATCCGAGGGCAATTATATGCATTTTTTCCGACAACTAATATCTTTATCTTCTTTACATACTTTTGGGAAGGGTTTTAGATTTGGAAAATAATGTGTGCACACCCGGATCCAACAGCCGAGTGTGCACACATCATATAAAAAAAAAATGCCCATCACCCGGTTCAATTTTTTTTTTTTATATAAGAGGTGCACACTTGGTTGTTGCACCCTCGGTGTTGGATCCGGATGTGCACCAATAATTTTCCTTTAGATTTATGATCCCTTATGTATGGTGAGAAGGTGAGACATGCATATAATTTTATAAAATGGATTAGTTATAGGATATGAACTCGATATAAGTGTTCCCATGGTGAAGTATTTATTTTAACCCATACCATGTGTTCATGTTTCTCGATCGAGGTAAGTCAGTCAATTTGTATATTATTATACCAAATCCTTTACTTATATATAAATATAAGACTGTTAAGTTTCTCATTAGTGTTATGTCACTGTTAACTTCCATGAAAAGAAAGTAAATTAGTCGGTAAAAGAGTTTGTTGACTATCGTTCAATTTGAAGAGGTGAATAAAATGTGATTTCTTTTAATTAAATTCTGCAATTCGTCAATTTTTAGTTCCTCTAATTTCAACATGGATGACCTTTTTTTGATATAGTTGGAGAGATGAATTAAATGATGATAAAAAACTGACCCATTATTGTATACTACTTTGCTGCTAAAAATAATTATGCTAAATAAATTTATAATTACTTTTTATGGGTTCTCGAATTATAATATGTAAGATTTCCTTTTTCTCCTTCAAATGTAAAATCTTGACCCTTAGTGATATTATAACATAATTTTCTCAACTATAAATGCTACTCATGTGCCCATCATAATGTTGCAGGGTGTCGTGACTCACAACACCATGTAACATATGGTAGTAGTCCATGCATATCCCTTAATTCATGATAGATGTCAGATTAACATCTCTTGGTCATATTGACTGAAATCAATATATTATTTTCTTATCAAATTCATTGAAGTTTTTAGAAAATTTTTTTTTTTTTTATCAGGGAAGTTTTTAGAAGAATTAATTTTGCAAATTTGATGTCAATTTTTTTTATTAGCAAAGTTTGTGCTGGAATATATTTCGATCTTCAAATGTATTGGCCTTGTGTATTTATACTTATATGGAACAACAAAACGGTAATTTGCGGTCCAGCCTAATAACTATTGATGAAGAGCTGGGTTAATCCTTGATATTGAGGCAACTCCCCTTTATCAATAATTATAAAATGTGCAATTCATACAAAATAAATTGCTACAGCTATCCTATAGTACAAATCAAAGAAAAATGTAAAAAGAAACAAGTGGTACTTAAAAAAAAAAAAAAAAATTCCACATGCATGAATAATCGCCATAATTTTCTCGCAAAGTCTGAGCATGTGCGTCTTGGTACAAAGAAAACTAATAATTTGAGAAACATCAAGGAAGTGAGGGGAGGAAGAAATCTTTGGAAGGTGATGATGATAACTACGCTAATAATGAAATATCTATTGACTATGACTAATACCAACAAAAATTTTAATTTGGTTGAATTAGTATTTATTAATTTAAAATTTTTTAATTTGAGGTTAAGGTTTAGGATTCAAATTCTTACAATATCAAACAAACTAATTTTAATTGTATCAAAAAAAAAAAAAGGACAAATAAAGTTCTTTAGGTAGATTTATAGTGTAGATTTAATCTATGTTTATATTAATTTTCTTGTATGAGTTAGCCCTCATTGAGTAAATTTGCTGTAAATTTGTAATATTTGTTAGGTAAATATGAATTGTAAACTGTTTACGTAGGAAAAGGGATAAGGTTATAAAAAAAGAAAAAATGAAAAGAAAAGGAGGACGAATTTTGGGATGAAGTCCTCATGCAAATGACTGGAAGTGAGCATTGTCAATTCACGCTAAAGATGAGTTTGAAAATTAGTTACTATGAAAATGCTGTTTCAGTGCAAAATGGAGTGATATTTCCTTCCTCTCAAATTTCTTTGTGGAATTCCAGGTGGCTAATGGCTTTTTGTAGTTAGAACAAAAAAAGGGCATGTATGATTTTTCATGAAAGTAGTAAGGAGTGGTCGTAAATAAGGCAGCCCTGATTGATTTGTTTATGAGGAAGATAGTTACTTTAAACACACATAAAATGGGATTTAAGCTCAAGATGTGAGATTTAGTGTTACATACTCATTGTTATCAACTGTCAATTATCAATAATATAGTTAAAATACTAATTTGGTCCCTCAACTTTCAGATTTATATCAAATTTGTTCCTCAACTTCAAAAAGTAGCAAAATTATCCTTAAACTTTAATTTTCAATACTAAAAAATCTTTTTATTGATAAAAATGTCACGTAACTCATTATTTTGGCATAAAATTAGCTTTTCTAAATACTAATGAAATGTAAAATAAAAAAGTCATATTTTTTTTTATCATTATAACATATTTTCATATGCAAATCAAATAAATATATAATCAAAACTGAACGACCCAATTAGTTTTTTTAATCAAAATTTAAGAATAAGATTGGTATTTGTTTTCAAAGTTAAAAGATTAAATTGATATTATCTTTAAAATTTAAAAACTATTTTAATACAAATTTAAAAGTTTAGAGACCAGATTAGTACTTTAACCCAGTAATATCAACTATCATTCAAATTATAGATAACGGGCATATTTGCTTTTAGGAACAGAGATTAAGTAGACATTGTTCTTTTTTTTTTATTATTATTTGGTTCCTTTGTCGCACTTGGAAATTTAAGTCTAAAGCACTGGGATTCCTTGTTGAATGCCTGCTAAGTTTGATTAGCTCCAAAAGATTAAAAAGAATGTCGGTTAAGTTTGATAAAGATCAGACTACTTTTTAGAGATCAAAGAAAATTAGTATGAATTGATAATTAAAATGTTAAAAACAATAATGAAAAGGCTTAATTAAATTTATTAAGGGTATTTAAATAATTTTACATGTAATCTTGACATTTAAATTTTTATTTTTTTAATTTTTTTATCTTTCTTCGTACTAAAACTTAAATAATTTAATAGTAATTTTCTTTTGCTAAAAATGAAATATCTTAAATTTAAATTACATGACATTCAAGAAGGATAAAATAAAAAATGTGAAAAAATTATCTCATATTATAAAACCAATATAAAAAAGAAAAATCTTTCTTTCTTTGTATCATTTTAACTTTTTGTTTGGATAGTCAACTTGTTCTCAAGCCACTTTCATACACCGAGAATAATATCTCCCTTATTGCACGATCTTAAGGATATATTTCTCACGTCGACTTGATATAATAAAAAAAAGTTAATTTTCTTGAACTAGGTTTTCTAATCCAATGCTTTGTCTTCAAGCCTTAAATTCTTAAATGTAATTGGTTGGGAATTCAATTATCCAAATTTCCATCCCCAAAACTCCTTCATGTTCAAAATAATAATAATAATAATTTTATTAAGAATTGTTTATAAAATAATACTTATTTATTAATAAATAAAATCTTTTAAAAAATATTTCTTTGTATCATATTTTCCATTATAAAGTCATTATCCTTGAAATTGATACATACAACAATCATCCACATGTGACATCAAATTAATAAGTGGACGTATCATTAGCTCGCGATTCACTCTTCAATAAAAAAAATCAATTGTATATAATTTTTAAATGCAAATTATATTAGTTTTAACTCCATAATTAAATCTCTAATTTAATACATGATTCACTACCTTCTCTCTCAAATTAATCTTGGTAATAATTAAAGATGAACCAATAAATATATTAAGTACAAATTAATTATAATAATTATTATAATTTTTTTATTATTTATGTGGTTAAAAACCAACCATTATTTTAAAACAAACAAAATAACTAGTTAAGTTAAAAAAAAAATAATGATACATACACTCTGTACAGTTATACACTTCGTTATACACTGACAGAAACCGTCAATTTTAATGGTATAAATAACGAAAACCGTTAATTTTAACGACACAAGTAACGAAAAAAGTTAACTTTAACAGCACAAATAATAAAAACCGTTAATGTGTAATAAAGTGTATAATTTTGTAAAATGTGTCAATTATTTTCCTAAAAATATTGTTCCACAAGTAGTACATAGAAAGACAAATTCCCTTTTCATTGAAGTTCCATGGAAAGACCGGGTAATAAGGATGGATGTAATGGGCTCAACAACCAAATTCCATCACCATCGCGTGGAAAATTTCCATTTGGCAGACCATAAATAGTCAAGAAAACTTTCAACTGATTTAAATAACTTTATAATTTTATAAGAATTTCTTATTCCAAAATTTGACTTTGCAAATGTGCATAAATTGGGTGTGAGGACTAAGTATAGAATTAGGTTCAAATTACTTCCCCGTTTATACCTTAGTAGACCGTTTAAAGAAAATGGTCAAGATTTAAAATCACCCCCACCTTCCCCTCTATTTTCAGCAAATCAAAACAATTTGTTTAAATTACATCATAGAGATAACTCATTTTTATTTCACTTATGTATTGTAGTATTTAAATTAAAAAATTTTTTTTATTGAATCACTTAAACTATTAAAAATAGCCTATTTAATCAAGTCGTAGTTTTTGTAGAATTATTATATTTTGGGGGAAGATTTTTTTCAAGAAGTACTGTTAAATAATAGTACATAATACAAAATAATTATCAAAATTTTAAAAGATTTCTTGTTTTACAGTCCAATAAACCTAAAATACTAAGAAGTTTACTCCATTTTATACTTAAAATTTTATAGTTTGGAATATTAATACATAACACTTTTTTGAATTTTAAAACTCAAAAAATTAAGATTCTAGAAATATTTTATGATTTCTCTAAAGTCTTTTTAGTTGAGGAATTAAGATATTTTTGAATTAGTTTAGTTATATTTTGAAATTAATTCCTTCTTAATTGGATTAAAAGCAGCTTATTCTAAGATTATATTATTTAAAGTATGTTATTCATGAAAAATTATTTTTTTATTAATCTTTTAAATAAAACCAAATATTAATTAATAAAATGAAAAGCAAAATTCTTCACCAAACAAACGAAAACCCCTTGAGTGATTTCCATACACTGTTGTTTCGTAGAAGTTGCCAAATTAAGCACGACAAAAATTGTTTTCCAAAAGTCATAGATTTATAATTATTTGTAATTTGAATCTATAGGCCTTTAAGGATTGAAAACAACTTTTAATAGTTAATTTAGCTTCAGTTAATAAAAAAAAAACTTTTAATGGTCAAAAACTTTTCTCACGAAAGGCACATTTAATCGATTTTCAACTTTACACTTTATATTTAGAATATTTTCTGATGTTACCGACCTGACAGCTTCTAAAGTCGGCTATGATCGTGGTTAAGGCAGTCTAATTTTATTTAATTTTATTGTTAAAAATAATTAATAATTAATGAAATAATTAATGTTTATTATTTAATAAATTAAAATTAATTTATAAATTAATATTTTAAAACATTATAATTAATTATTTTTAAAATTTTATAAATAAATGAATAAAATATCACTCTTGACTTTAAAAAAATTTAATTTTAATTTTAAATTACGTTAATTTATTTAATTCAAATTTTATTTAAAATTTAAGAATTTATTTTATTAAATATTAATATTTAATTAAAAATTAATTAAATTTTTATATTTTAAATTGAAATTTTAATTTTTAAATATAAATTAAGATTTTAATTTTTTAATTAAAATTTATATGTATCAATTTTATAAATAAAATATTAATTAAATTAAATAATTTTAAGATAATTTTAACAAAAGTAATAAATAGACATAACATTTGTCAAAAAAATGAATAAGACATAACACAGTGGCGGCCGTCAGAAATGGACCGAATGGTTGAACTCAACCGTCATTTAAAGCAGTCACGAATTCCACGATGAGATTGATGTTCCTGGGCCCGCTTTGGACTCATAGCCTATTTCTTTTGGGCTCCAATCTTCTCGTTTTGGGTCTCTAATAAAGGTTAGGTGCCTCCTTAATTCACTTTTCTTGAAAATTCCAATATCAAAATACTTATTTTCCAAATCCAGCTAAATAAACAATTGATTTACCAATGACTTATTGGTTTAAATGGAAAAAACTCAGTTCTTTTAAATAAAATCTCAAATTTAAGTATTGTAAATTAAAAAAATAAGCGTCGAGAAAATTTCTCTCCAAATGAGATCCGACGCAGCTCGATTTCGAACTAGATTGATTTTTATTGTAAAAAAATAAAAAAAAAATAAAAATTAAGACATTTTAACATTTTAAATATTAAGATTTTTTATAAAATTATTTAAATATACTTAATAAATACTTTATATATGTTGATTCATTGATAGTATATTTAAGTTGAGAGAAACAAATGAAAGAAGAGAGTAGGGGATGAAAAAAAAATTTAACTAATTAAACTATTACATTTTAAAATATTATAATATGATTAGTTAAAAAATCTTCCATTTTCCTCCCATCATTCTCCTTACGCATTTTAGTTTTTTTTATTATCATTCTTAATGTTTTAATAGACAAAAAGTCTTAATTTTTTATTTAAATAATAATAATAATATACAAATAACTTATATGTACAATTTTTATTAATAAATTTTAAATATTATAGTTGGAGAGTATTTTGCCAAATACAATTGTGGGAATGACAGAATTTTTCTTATGTGGTTTGGGCAGAATAGTTGAAAAGGAGATGGGATCTTGTATTTTTCTAGTGGTCGCTTGGTACTTATGGTGTAGGCGGAATGTTTAAGTATGTCAAAAAGATGAAGGAATATCAGAAAGCTTGCTGGAAAGGGTGCAAGTTAAAACCTTTTTATGGATTAAATCTAAAGTGGATGGCTGCGTTTTTTCTTTTTATGAATGGCAATCTTGTCCAATGAACTGTGCTATGTCTGTCAAAAACCATAAAAGGATGAGGAAGCAATTCTATAAGGCTTTCGTATCCTCTAGTTGATGGGTAGTCGGTACAGAAATTGTACCTGTTTGAGCAGCTTCGCAATCCTACACTATTAAAATCCTCAGCTGCTCCTACACCTGAAAATCTCGAGGGTGTTTCCTCGGGGAAAACACTCCAACGCTCAAATCAGCAATACTCAATATTCTAGAAAGAGATGCTCTCAAAGAGTAATTGCAGAGAGAGACGTAAAAGAGTTAATACCTTGCATGAAAGCAGTTAGGGAGTATTTATAATCCCAAATGTTGATATGGGTCTGTACGTGTAAGTGCCTCATTGGCCCACGTGGCGCTGCCCACGTGGGTATGCTTGTACTTGCTGTACCGGTGCTC
>BPVZ01000015.1:761875-772818 GCA_020521535.1 Rubroshorea leprosula
TCATATGTGGGTTCCTAATGTTGTATATTGGCAGGAGCACTCTTTCTGCTTCATTAAATAAAAAAATTTCTTTTTTTTAATTTAAACATTTTATTTTAAATATTATAAATTAAATAAATATATATAATATCACAAATTTTAATATAATAAAAAAATTAATAATTAATAACATATAAAATTATATGACAAAATAATACTCAAAAAAAATTTTAAATCATTAAAAAAAAAAAAAAAACTTCTACTAACTTTTTCCATATATCCCATTTCATATCAGGAAAACATAACAATTACTTTAATTCAACACCATTCCCATACAGTACAATTTTCTCATAAAATAAAAACCAAAAAGTGTTTTTTTTTTTTTTTAAACCATCTATAATTACTCACCACAAGCAGTAATTAAACTAATTTAATACGGCGTTTAAAGAGCCACTGGATATCTATCAATGCAGTCCAGCCAGGGATTATTCCGGGTAGGCTTTCTGACCCGGCCCATTGCCCTCCAAACTACGCTGTTGCACTTGAACCCGGATCCGAATGCGATCTGCCAGACCCGATCGCCACGCCTAACCCTCTCCTTCGCCTCCATATACGCCAGTTCGTACCAAATGCTGCTGCTCGAAGTGTACCCGAAGCGGTGGAGCGTCATCCTCGACGCCTCCATGTTTCCGTCGCTCAGCTCCAGGTTCTTCTGCAACTCGTCCAGCACCGCCTTGCTGGCGGGGTGAACGCAGAAGTGTTCGAACGCGAGTTTGTAATCGGGAATGTAGGGCTTGGTCGCCGAGTGGGATAAGGACGCCTTGGATTTTTCGTCTCCACCGAACAAGTGCCGCCAGAGAAGAGTAGTGAAGAAGAAGAGCTGCTCCGAGAAGGGAAGAACTAGAGGGCCCAGGGTGGTGATGTTGGTTTTCAGGGCTTCGCCGCCGATTTCCATTAGGTCTTTGCTTACCTTTAGTCCTTTGAAGCCTTGCTCATCTTCTTCTTGGTAAATGCACCTGTAATATTTATTGGGGTTTAATTGAATTATGACTAAAACATCTCGACTAGTATGATCTTTATTTAAAATTTAGAGGGCTTAATTGAACCGATAAAAAGTAAAGGGATTTTTTTAGAATTTGTTGTTTTATAATCTACTATAAGTTACAGTGCAAAACGGAGAAAAAACAAAAAAATTAAAATGTTAATTTAGTCCCTCAACTTTCAAACTTATATTAAAATTATCCCTTAACTTTTAAAAAAATTAAAATTATCTTTACATTTTATTTTTTTTTATCAAAATAATCCTCATACTTTAAAGAAAATATCAATTTAATTCTTAAACTTTAAAGATAATATCAATTTAATTCTTAAACTTTAAAGACAAATATCAACTTAATTCTTAAATTTTAATTATAAATACTAATTTGAATTTTTAACTTTAATTATATATCAATCTAAAATATAAATATAAATATACCACAATGACAAAATATAACTATTTAATTTTACACATTATTAATTAAAAAAAAACTAATTTTATAATAAAATAATGAGTTATGTAACATTTTTATTAGTAAAAAGATTTTCTTTATATTAAAATTTAAAATTTAGAGATAATTTTAATATTTTTTAAAATTAAGAGATAATTTTAATATAAATTTAAAAATTGAGGTAGTAAATTGAAATTTTAACCAAACAAAACGAATCTCCAAATTTAAGTGGTCTACATTATTTAAGTTGTATACCTCCAACTCTATTAAATATTTATATAAATTTTTTTTATATTTATGATCATATGTCCTTGATAAATATTTCTTGATATTAATGTTCAAGATATCCCAACTCAGCTTTCAAGTGTTTTCAAATTATTTTAGTTATAAATAATTTTTAAAGTACATTTTCACATCACTCTATTTATTTAAAGAAACTTATTTTGGTTAGAAGAAAGACTTCAACCTGGAGCTGTCATACATTAACTTGCTTACGGATAGATCTTGGGTCAGCATTGATATAATTTTCATTCTTATTTTTTAACTCAATTAAGAAATTATAAAAAAATAAAAAATAAAAAATAAAAACGAAAAATGGAAAAGAAAAGAGAAAAGATGAAGGAAGAACCTGAAGCTTCGATCGTCGGCAGCCTTATGTGTCCGGACGAGGTGCTCAAGGCGGTACTTGGCGCGTCGGTAGTCACGGCGCCTGTTGGACAAAAGGACGGCGGAGCAGCCCATCCTGAAATAGCAATTGGGCACAAGCATGGACCGGTCCCGACCCGGGTACCAGTTATAGCCCACCATCTCAGTGCTGACCACAAGAGCATAGTTGTTTGGGTTGGCCTGCAACATGTCCCGGGCCAGGTCTACTGCTATAATCCCCGCACTGCAACCCATCCCACCCAGATTGAAGCTCAAGATGTTCCCTCTCATCTTGTAGTGGTTTATTATCATCGCCGACAGCGACGGCGTCGGGTTGAAGATGCTGCAGTTCACCACCAGGACGCCGACGTCCTTTGGTCGGACCCGGGTCTTCTCGAAGAGCTCGTCCAGTGCGCCGAACATCACCGTAGACGCTTCCAACCTGCCTTCTTTCATGGTGGCGCAGTTCTCGTTGGACATGATCGCTTTCGGTACGTAGGTTTCGTCACCAATGCCTGATGCTTCCAGAATCTTCCTCTGGAATTCCAGGCTCCCTTCGTCGAACTTTCCAGATCTTCTCGCCATCTCAATGAACTGTTCCTTCGTCACCTGAAACAAAATGTATGCTTTGAGATTTCCCAGATGCCTGAATACCCATGTTATCTAAAATAAAAATAAAAATCGAAAACTTAACCTTGATATCATCCTGAGGCTTATAACAAGCAAAATCGATGAGATAAACGGAACGAGGGCGGGACATGAAGTAGACAGAGATGGTGAAGATGAAGACGGCAAAGAAGGAGAGGACGGTGGCGAGGTCATACCGGGCGTCTTCCCAGACTTTCCTCCAGAGCTCTTCCCTACTAAGACTTCCCACCTCCGCACTGAAGACAACCACGAGAATTGGGATCGTGGCCAAGTAAATCCCATGATTGATCAAATAATGGTACCCCAACTTAACATACTTAAGGTTCACTGACTGGAGAAAATCCGGCAACCGTCTCCGGACCCTGACGGAGAACGTCAGAGAACCCGCGTTGGGACCGGTGGACTCGATCCCACGGTTGACAATCTCAGTAGAGAGGAGATCTTGTTCACCTCTAGCCATGTTTAGGACTAATTATGCCTAAGATGGATTAAAAGTCTTTGATAATGTGGCTATTGACGGGAAGAGAAGGGTTTATATAAGATAAATGAAGGTGAAGAAAGAAGAAAGGTGGTGGGTGAGTATAGTTAATGTGGGCAACAACTTGAGGGGGTGTGCAGTTGAAAGGTTTTCAACTGACTTTAATTCTTTCATTAAATGTAGGGTGGTGGAAAATCAATCTGGCAAAAAAAGATGAGTACTAAATAAATTAAGTTGAAATGCTTCACTGTTAAGGGTTGCGTTTCTTGTGAACAATTAAAGGTTACTCTCAATCTCTTCAATCTGGTTAAAGATAGAGTTTTCCAAGAATGAGGTTAGGGTTCAGTATACTCTATAACGTAATGTGATAACTTGTTATTTAATTCTATGGACATCAGTTAAATTTGATTAATTCTCATAATATATAGTAGAATATCATATAAAAAACCCAAATTAAGGGTTTATCTGGTCAGGTCCTGGACAGCATACTGACTTATTTCATCAGAAAATGAGCAGTTCCTTCTTATTGGGTTTTGTCTATGTCAAGGTGGTAAACAGTTGGAAAAAAAAAAAAAAAAGAAAGAAAGAAACTAAACAGAGGGATTTTCAACCTCTGCCCTTATCCTCATTAATTGTATCAGTTGTAATTAAATTTTTATAAAATTTTATATAAGATTTAAATATAATATAATATAATATATAAAAATAAAAATATAATATAATATAATATTTATATTCAAAATTTCTTTAAAAAATATAAATTTAATATAAAAATTTATATAAAATTAATTAAAAATATCTTAATTAATAAATTTTAGTATGTACCTCAAGATAGTGATTAAACAAACCTTTAAAAATATGCAGGAGAAGTAGTTGATAATCAATTGGCTATGAATCCTTGTAGCCACCAGCTGGCAGTATACATGCCTATACATAGTTAAGTTACCTGCCCTAATTGAAATAAACAACATCGCAAGTAAACATAAAGAAGCATATCCAGAAGCTCAAACAAACTTAATGTATTATTAATTTATTTAGGAGCAATGTGTGTTTTTAGTCTGAGCCAAGTAAAAGATAAAGTACATCTTTTAATTAATCAACTAGGTAAGAAAGGGCCATTAATGATTCATCAAGGGTATAATGGTCTTTTTCAGTCTACAAACTTTCTTTTCAAAGCATGGAGGATAATACGTAAGGATGATGTTTTTTAGTCTAGACTGAATAAAAAACTAGAGCAATTTGGGCTGTGAAAGTATTAAAATACCCTTTTGGACTGAATTAAAAAAAAAAAAACATTTATGTAATGTAATATTAGACTCAGCTTTAATTGAAGCTTTTTTCTTTCATGAGAAGATACAGCAATGTATCCATATATTATTGCCGATGCAGTAGTAGTACACGTTTGCATCTTCCTTCTTTAGAATAAGTGTGCATAAAGTAGTTGTGAATAAGAACAGAGATGGAAGCCACCAGTGACTGTTAATTAGTTACGGCCTCATGGGACTACTACAGCCTAGAAATGCAGTTTAGGAAACAGAGTTTTAACACCAAACCATTTGCAGTCACAGGGATGTCATCCTTCTCTGAGCCACAAAAAAAAAAAAAAACCATGTGGGGAATGTTGACACTACCTTCACTATCACTACAAGATCAATTAATCATCCATTTGGCATTTTTGGAAACCAGCTAAACATAATCAATTATCTTGATTATTCCCCAAAAATGATAGTTTGGTGTAAATCAATCACGTTTAAGCCTGTATAAGTTGGAGCTGTAAATCCAGTAACAACTCTATTCAGAGAACGCTTCAACAAATTAAAGTTCCATCTAAAGACCAAACAGGCTCAGATCACACACACTATCGGCCATCAGTGCCCAATTTCTCCAGTTATCAACCAAAATGAATTGAGATATTTTCAATCCAGAAACAAGATCTAACCCTAGAATAAGCTAGCAATTATAGAAGAGAGCTAGCTGCCGGTCACAGCAAGTTAGACAAGCCAAGCTATTGAACATGCCGCATTTATAGCAATGTCAAAACCCATCCATTTGGGCCCGGCAACTAAAACTGTCTTTCACAGATCAATTTGGCTATCAACTATGAAAACCAAAACTCCCAGCTTGGATTAGCCTTCATCCCTATTGATTCATGTCAACTATATTTCTGCATTTTTTAGGGTTTTTCTAACATGTGCTAGGTTAAGGGTATAACAAATTAATATATCTTTTTGTCATATAAATTTATATTTAAAAAACAAAAATTGACCTTTAATTTATCAATTATCCCATTAAAATTATCTATTTAGCACCAACACTAAAATTAATGTCAACTTTTACATTTTCTTTAGGCCATGCAGAAAATCAAGACGTCCTGATAATTTTATTGCCAGGACATCCAATCAAGACCATTTATTAAATGGGGCACAATCAGGGACCAACTTAATAAATGGTCATGATTGGACGCCTTATATTTTCCTGATTTTCACTTTTTTGTTTTCTATATCTATTTTTGACAAAATAGTGCCCTTAATTTGTACCCTAAGGGTATAGTTAGAAAAACCCCAATTTTTATTGAACATGCATTTGTATCTACTAAACCTTATTCATTTTTCATTAACTTTCTTTTTTTCCCAATTGTATACAGCTAGCAAATAAGTTTTATTTTTGCAATTTTTGAATTTATTCATTTTAATAACGTAAACAAGACTTTCTGTATTCAATTCAACTTGTTGAAAACAGGCCTGTGGTCCTCTCTCTTGGCTAGAGAAAGATGAAAACCATTAATGGTGCAGTTAGACATTAGACATAGTGCGTATTAAAGAAGTTGGTTGAGAGGTCCTTGAGGATTAAGATTAAATATTCTACAAACTATCAGTATAACTAAAACAAGATCACAGTTCATTTCTTGTTAAACTCCTTAACCATTACTTAAGTCAAGATTATAGACGGTACAACCTGATTGGACAGATGCTAATAACCTATCAACTTGGGAAAAAAGGAAGTCGACAGGTCATTAATCAGATCATTCATGAAATTAGGAATTAGATAGCAGTGGCTTTCAAATTTAATGATCAGTGCAATGATATGTAAGACCGACCAATGAAAAACCAGTGTCCTTTAACTAGTAAGTATAATAACCCATTATTATCTATTTTAAGCATTTAATCCTTGATCATGATAGTTCAAATTCAAAACTTCATTTTCAAGAAACAACAATTTCCTATTCCAATGTTGACAATGTCATACTAGAGGTTTTTCAGATATATGGTCCAAGAGCTAAGGGCACATAAAGAAAAGGAACCGGAGTGCAGAGTGTGTAAAGCTGTTCGGTATCTACCACAATAAGCAGCATAGATCCTTTTAATATTTTTTTTTAAAAAAAAAAAAAAAGAAGAAAAAATGAAAAACAGAGTGAGGCCTTATGAACTTCATCAGAAAAATATAAAATCTTTTTAAAACTGCATTATAAGTATAAGAACTAATTACAAGAGTAAGATAAAAAAGATCAACATCAACACGTACCAGTTTCCTTGTATGCAAATCTGCATTTCATTGTTCGTTGCACTTGAGGCATCCTCTAGACAACACACGGTCTCCTTTTCCTCAAATTCAGCAGACACATTTTCATTCTCAGATTCACTTTGAAATAAACTCTTATCCTCCATGTCGAGTATGTCACCTGAAGTTGGAAGTGGCTTCTTTTTCCCTCTGTAGCCAATAAGGCACAGAACACTTTCCTTTCAAAGAACCAAAAGCCACTTCTCTATCAGCTCTGGACACTCATATGCTTCAGTCAAGAAGACACTAATTCTCTTTCAGAAACATGAAAGATGCCAAAATGCTTTAGAATTAAGTCTCATCAGCTTCTGTGGCATCATTAGTTCCCGTCAAAAGTGATTGAGGTGATCATTCACCTGTAACCAATCTCTTCTCAATGTTAAAGTTAAGCAGCTCGTACATTACAGCAACTGCCTCTTGTCAAATTCTAATGACCCGGCTTTAAGTTCCCTGGCATCAACATGCGGAGACAACTAAGACCTCTTCTGAAATCAACAGACATCATCAGCAACCTAGTCACATACTCTGCAGCTCTGCTTGAGTGTTCCTCGATCAATATCTCTTTTTCTTCTAACAAAGCCTCAGTTTCCTTGGCCATTGCACCCAACAACACCCCTCTTCGATCCTTATACAATTCAAATAATTTCGTCGATTTTCTGATGAAATCACTGACCATATGAGGCTTAGGGAGATTAATTTGCTCCCTGTACTCCTCCAATGACCTAACGCGGATCCCCATCTCTGGTTCCTCCCTATAACCGTCATCAAAAACAACACCTTCGGTCCTGAACTTGCTTACTAGTTGCCATTAATCTGACTTGCAACCACCGAAACAACGATTGTTGATAGCAGTTCACTCTCTGAGGCAAAAACCCAAACAGGTGGTGGCAAAGCAGACATTGTTTCTGTGTTTCATTCAATAAAGCTCCAGTTTTGACTACCCGGGTCTCCATTACTGAATCTTAAACAATTCCCAAAATAAGAGCCAAAACTGAAAATGAATAAACGAAGAAGACGAACCGCGGCTTTGATCTCCAGGTGTTCGTAGAAATGCGTAAAAGACAATACCTATGACCTGTGAATGCTGCTCCTGATCGGTGGTGACTGGTGAGAGAAGGTCGTAAGACTGGGTCTGGGCTCACAAGTAACGTTAAATTTATCCATACAGTTCCATAAGGCCCGAATTGTTTATACCTGGGCTTTTTATTACTGATGTACAACAGAAGTCCAGTGTCCAGTATCCAACCCTTGTTCATCTTTCGCATGTTTAAACCGAGTTCAAAATTATTTGCATGCTCGTTACAAGTTTGACTAGCCAAGCGCGTATGGCGTCTATGCACTTGTAGTTTTGAACAAGTCGAATTATTCCTAGGTTTTATTTATTTATATATATCCCAAGGTTAGCTCTCAGTCAAATGGTTCAATTCTAGTCCTAACAATTTTCACCTTTTCTGAGTAATGTATGTTTTGTAATGTACGTATGTAACATTGATCGAGTAAAGTCAAGATATTCGAATTAAATTAAAAAAAAATTTAGTCCGTATAATAGCATGTAACCCTTTTGCATTTTTTATTCACTTAATCATTGAAACTTAAGATATATTACTTTTAATTTATAGAGAATGAGATTACTATATGTCAAATCATTTATATACATATTATTCAAGTTAGGATTTCGAGATTGTAGAAAAAATTTTATTTTGGTCACAGCAATTACGTACAAAGTACTGCTGGCCTAAGGGAAAGGGATTAAACTTGTAGTTGTGATTGTGATTATGGTTAAGATTGAGATTTGGATTCAAGATCTTTGATTCGTGAATTTCTACTTACGTGTAGCGATGACAACAAAGCCCTATAGATGTGAGAGCAATCTCTTTAAATCCTCAATTTTTGTTGAGCAATAATAAAAAAAAATTTAAAAAAATATTAATCTAAAGAAAAATACAACTAGTTATTTAGTATTTTTCAACTTGTATTTAATTTAAGTATTTATGATTTAAAATTAAAGCTGTTCAATAGGTTGTGTTCAATTTTTTTTTAAAATGGATTTTCGAAGTTAATTTTGATTAAAAAAGCCCAAGCCCCTCTTTACCAATTCCAAGATTCAAGTTTCAAACTTTTAGTGTAAAAATTTAAACTTTTAAATGTTAGTTCTTCTGAACTCATGAGACTTTGGACGGTTTGCTCTGGTCCAGCAACATCAGACCCTGTTTAGAACTGTTTACTTTTAGCGGGATGCATGTTCAAATTTCACGAATCCCTTTTTTGTCTCTTCCAATTAATCCTGTAAATAATTACAAATTGTTCGAAAAAAAAGAGCTAATGAGACTTTAAAAAGTGAAAAAAAAAACAAAAAAACCTATAAAACATCACGTGAAGAAAACACCGTGCTTTTGGGCCCATGGGAAGAATGTTCCTCCTGCCCTGTCCCCACAACAGGGATCTTAGCGTAAAAATGGAGAAAATTGTGAACACCCAACCGAAAGTGGAGCTGAGAGAATTGTAGAGAACTATCTTTTCTCATAGCTATAGCATATAGGTACATGAATCTCTACATGAAAAAAAGATTCATGCACATGTTTCTCCTGTCCACAGTCTTGATGTTCTTTTGCATATATCATCTAAAAGGGTACAAAACTAAAAACCACCGTTATATTTCACCATCAATTGCTGGACCTGGCCTATAACCATATCATAATCATCCCCAAACAAGAAAAATAGAGTAACTTTGCCCAACATATATCCATACACAAAAGATGGCACAAACGCAAAACCCCTGCCTACACCCCAATATTCCTTCTCTAAAAATATGTTTGATTTGAAAGAATGGAAAGTGTTGGGTTTTTTAATTAATTAAATTATAATTTTTTTTTGAACAATGATAAATTTTTTCAAGAAAAGGAAAAAGAAGACTTGAAATTAGAACTAAAGTCTCGATAATTCTGAACACATCCTGCAAAAAAGAACCAATAAACCTCAAAGTGCTGGATTAAATTATAACGTTTTTAAATATTGTAACTTAATTAAATAATATTTTATGTAAATCTCTTTCCGAATTATTTTTATGAGTCTTCCATAATTATTTCATCATCAGTGAATCGGGGTAAAACAAAAAAATCAGTTGCCCAGCCATTAAAATTCGCTGAACTCCTGATATATCATCTAATTTATCATCCCGAGTGAAAATATCCTCTTAACAAATTTCTCAGAAGTTCCAAAGAAATGATGAGTGTGATGAAAATGCTGTCTCTTCCCCAGTTTGATCATCTAAATTATCGTCGAATAGTGGCTGATGAGATGGTGGCGCATAAAGTTCGCCTGGCATGTAGCCAAGAAGGCCGTCGTAGAGGCCATAACTAGACACACCTTCATTGCAATCCAACATGTTCAAAAAGGACCAATCCATCACTTCAGTGTCCACTTGTGCTACTGCCCCATCAGACACTACTGACGATGGAGTCGACGACGAGTTCTGTTCTGGCGCCGCTGCATTGTGCGAATTCGATAGATTTGAGCTCCTCCTCGGCACTTCCTCATTTGCGCATCTCGCCGCAGCCTCTTGGATCTCCTGCGCACTCATGGATCGCCCCCCAGCAATCTCCGGTGGATTCTGTGGGAAGTTGAACTTGGCGTTGCGGCCACGTAAGCAAAAATTAGCCGCGTCGAAAGCACGCGCCGCTTTCTCCGCCGAATCATATGAGCCTAACCATATCCTCTCCCGGCTGTTGGGGAGTCGGATTTCCGATACCCATTTCCCCCATTTTCGCTTTCTTACCCCCTTGTACTTGGGTTCATTATTTGTCCCGACACCTTGTTCCGTCGTTGACGAGGATGTTGGCGGCTCCATCCTTTACTGATGATGTTCAGTTGTGACTCCGGTCGAGCTTCCGACAATGATGAAAATGTCGGCTCCCGAAATCTCCATATATATAGCGGAGTCAGTAAGTCATGTCATGTGTTCGTGTTGGGTTGAAGGTCTGAGCGCGTTGAAGACAGTAAAAGCATCATCGGCCACGTGGCAGTTTTCGAGTGGCTGGGGAGGACGAGTAACGCGGTAGGACCAAAGGGCAAGAAAAAAAGCACGTGCTGAATTGTGGGTTAATAATTACTGTATGCAATGTTTTTATATAGATTTTTTTTTTATT
>BPVZ01000015.1:774443-794710 GCA_020521535.1 Rubroshorea leprosula
AGTAAAATTTTAAAATATTTTATAATTAATCTATTAAAATTTATGATTTAATACTTCTATAAAAATTACAGCTAAATTAAATAAATCTTTAATAAGTGACATCAACTTCTGCATTCAAGCTCAGATAGTGACTACCAATCTCCTTTTCGAGTTCGGAGCATCCTCTTTCAATTTAATATAAAGGAGGAAATAAAATATTGCATATGAAAAAGGAGGAAGTAAAAGAGACATTTATGCTTTAAAAAAATACTAAATACAAGTCGAGAAGTCAACAAATATGACAAAGCAAGTTATGTTAGGATAAAAAAACATTGCATTTGAAAAAGGAGGAAATAAAGCAGGTTTTTATTTTTTTTTAAAAATAATAATACTAAATACAAGTCAAGAAGTCAACAAATATGATTAGCAAGTTATGTATAAAGGGATTGCCGGCTCCATTCCTAACTGTTGATTGTAGATAATAAAAATATTTGCACAGCCAGTTTACTAAATTTTGTAAGTATCCATTTTGATGTCATACAAGGTGCTCTTATTGTGATTTATGAATCCCATTAATTGAGGGCATCATATATCATTGTTGAAAATGAGAAACAATTAGAATATGAGAATCTCTAAAGGTATAAATTAAAGATATATTAATTATATATTTTTTAATTTATTTATTTCAAAATTTTAATAAATAATTTTAATTTATTAATTATCAAATCAAGGTGTCTAGATATTAAAATTGTCAAGACATCCAATCACAATTATCAATTAAGTAAAACTTCACTTAAATGATAATTGTGTTTAATTTAAATTATAATTGTGATTGAATAATCTGATAATTTAAATACCAAAACATCTTGATTTTTTTACATACTCATTAATTATTTAATTAAAAGTATCTATAACATTAATGATAAAAATAAGTTAATTTGTTAATTTTTTTTTATAAAGATAAAATATAAAAAAATATAATTAATACACAAACTTGTAAAAAAAACCAAGATTATATAAACTCTTAAAATATATATATAAATCCAAAGCCTTCAAGGTAATGCACTGATGCGTGTGATGACAGGGAATGCTCAATGACAAAAATGACCAAACCCACCCAACAATTTCACACGTGCAAAATGACAATAAATTTAAACGATAAATACTAGTAATAAGAAGAGATAATGTTAGGAAACATTGAATGATATAAAGAGTTGATGTGACAAATACACCGAAACGTGAAAACCAAAAGAGTTGAACCTCAACCATTATCCCCTTACTTAAAGAAAAAATAAAAAGGAAAATTGCACTTTAGGACCCTCCATTGCCTACCTTCTGCTGAAGTTATTTTAGTTAATAGAAAAAATAGCACTTTAAAAACTTCAATCTAACTTATATAAGATGCAGAAGTTTTTAATTTCAAGTCTTAATATTGGGATTTAAGAAGTGGGGGGTTTAGCTTTGAATCACACAAGTTGTGGTTTGGAGACATTCTGAACATTTGAATCATAAATAAAATAATAATAATAATAAAAAGACTGATTAGGGTTCTTTGATTTTTTTTTTTTTATCAATGACATTTTACATACACGAAGGATTTTTAATTTCTTCAGTTTTTCTTTTGCCTTTTTTTTTAATAAATACAAAAAGAGGGTACCTTGTGTGTCAAGACAGAAGAGGTAGAACTCAGTACTGAAGTAGAGAAACCATGGAACTGGCAGAATCTGGTCCATCGTTATTTACACTTGGTATTATGGTTTCTGGAGATACAAGTTTCACGAATTCTCGAAGTTCTGTGAAGCTGCAATGCTCACTATATGGCACTTCGTACCTGGAAAACGGATTGAAAGTTTTTTCTTTGTTAAATGTTTAATCCTCTACTTCAGTTATGATGTTAAACATAATCACATAGGCCATAGCTGAGGATTAACTGAGGCTAGTAATATACCTTATGATGGTCCCCTGCTGCCATCTTCTCCCTGGAGACTTCTTCCCCTTTCCCTTCCCAAATGTCCAGCCAGTGGGAGAGAAAGCAACTATTAAACTGAATCGACCCTGGCAATCAGTATAAACAGCATGTAAATACTTGCTTACTAGAAATTGCAGGGGCAAATGTACCTTGTAAATTGGGAAATAAAAATGAAGCTTGCTTTTGGTGTTGGAAAAATAATTTTCACAGGTAGATTTATTAAGAAAAGAAATAAGGTGGAATAAATTTATGCTCCTCACCGCATATTGGTTGGATATATGTTTCAAACGTTTGAAGCTCGCAAGTGTCCACATAGGAACAACATGAATATGGCTGTCCTGTTCATTATAGGTAAACCATTGCATGTCTTCTTTAGAGAACCCTAAGCATTCTAAAAGACGGAGCTTTGTTGCAGTTACATAAACCTTCCTACGAAGAACACGAGCAACCTCCAAGAACAACCTTTCTTTTCCTATTCAGATCCAAATGCTATTATGATTAGACAATACAAAGTGTTACTTATGCAGTTATCAATTGAAACACTTTTAAAACCACAAGTTGGACCGTTGAAGTGGCTTTTGAAGAGACTGTGATAGCAAAAGAACTACACAAATTCATCATGTAACATGAAACACATAAAAAGTTTTTCTGTAAATTGTAGAAATCCACAAGAAAAATATGGGGAAAAAAAAAAAAAGGGAAATCCACAAGAAGAGCCTGTAACTGAATGCAAGTTAGACAGGGAGAGAAAGAAGACTTTGATATCTACCAATTGTATAGCTGCCAATAAGGAAAAGAGTTTTAGGGTTGAAAGCCTCTGCTTGGATTGCCTCAATGACAAACTGTATTACAGCTTCCTGCTTTGGGAAGTCATACTGCACGAAATCAAAGACACAAGAATACTTATGAATTTTGCATGATAAAAGAATATCAACACTATCATAATCTATAGTTTAGAGATTAGAAAAGAATATTAAATCTTGTATTAAGAAAACTTGGGATTCAAGATACTTTAAAATGTAGTAGTTTTATCTTAATTGATCTGTGAGTATGCAGTTTACGGAAACAGGATTCTAAGCAAATTATGATGATTTATTGTTAACATAATGCAGTAGTTTTCACACACAAACTAACCTGGGGATTGCAGTAAGTTGTGTCAAGGATGAGGGTATGGATTGGATGCATATGCCAAATAGACATGCTTGCCATTTCCTCACTAAAGCGAAAATCCCCTGTGTGGAGAACAGCCTAAATGCAAGAACCAAAACAAGTTAGAATCAGAATAAGAAAATGGCAGGTTAACAAGCCAAAGAGTGACATTGTGTCTCAAGTGTTGATGAGGACCGCACCTTACCATTGGGTGGTTCAAATAGTATCATGATAGATCCTGGACAGTGGTTTGCATCCAAGCACAACACATCTGTACCAGCAATACTGATCTTTTGGTTAAGAGGCAAAACTTGTAATCTATCCCATGTGATTCCAATCTTAGTATTTACAAGCTTTGCCGTGATCAAGGAGCAATAAATTTTTCCATGGCAGAATGATCTTGTTAAACCTTGATAATCTGCACAAAGGATAAAAAAATGCAGCATAGGATTCTCTTAATGTTATAATTTCTTAAAGTATCAAAACTTCAAGTCAGAATGGGGAAAAAAAATGTAATTTAACTTCCTGCTTTCTGGTGTAGAGTCTGATATAAGGGCATCAAAAGTCAAAAAAAGAGAAAAAATAAAAAGCAGCAGCAGAAGAATTATCTATGGTGAGCTAATGTAAAGGCAACACAGGATCGACTAGGAACACAGTTAAACTTACGGTCCATATGGAAGTGAGTAAGAAACCAGTGGGAACAATCTCCTCTAAGATATTTGAAAGCATCCTGCAAATGTAAACAACAATTAACTTAGGAAAAAACCTGCAATAAAAATTATTGTGATGTGAGGAAGATAGAGAAGGTAGAATATATATCTTTATTATATAAATCTCAGTTCACAATTAGTTGTCAGAAGAATTCTGTACAGGAAAGATTTGTTTCTCCTGAAGTAAAAGACAATATAATACAGAGACAAGGAACCATTCATAATACTCCTTCAATTTCACAGAGATATCAAAATTCATGATGGGATTAGAAGCAAAAGATGTTTATCAAAATACCAAACTCGAGTTGAAAATCCATTGGTCATAAAGTAGATGAAGCATGGAAATTTTTTTGTAAAAAAGGAAAAATAATTAAAAAAGGAGGGGGCATTACCACTCGGAATGGTGTCCCTGGAATGCAACACCATGAGGGAATTTCTTTTAGTTTCCCATTTTTATTGTGATTTTTCCGAACCTGCTTCCTCCTAGAACCTGAATCATTTTTCCCAGATGAATGCTGCTCAATTGCAGCGGTGCAGACTTTATTCTTATTAGCAGAATTGCCAGGAAAATAATCTGTAATCAACTTGTTTGCAGCAAGTTTACTCGTTTCAGCATCAGCATTGTTAGAGGCATTGCCAAGTCTCTCCACTCTGTTGCTTTTGCCTGATCCATTCTCACCACAGGCATGCTCCACAAGTGTCTTATCTGGAATGCTGCACCCTTTTCTGAGTTCACCAAGGGCATGAACAATCTTTTTCCTGGGCCCAAGTGTGGTGACACCCATGTTAAAGAGATCCTGCAAAAGAAGAGAAACAAGTGACCAGGTTATTGTTGGGACAGAACCGATTTTGTGATGCTGCAAGGTAAACAAAGGAGGGGAAAAAACTCTCCATGAGAAAGATAAAGTAGAAACGTGTAAGCATCAATTTCCTGTCCATAGGCACACACATACACACTAAGTATCATTTAGCAAACAATCTACTGGATTATACAGTATTTAGTTGCCTTTCTCTAAAATAAAACTGCTAAATAATTTTTTTTTTTTTTTTAAGTATAAGCTTATCACCACCCCATTTACAGGTTTACAGCCAGATGAACAAAACAATTCACATTATCTAGAGGCTATTATACTGTTTGTCATCTCAATTTTTTTATATTCCAAATAAGTTGAAATAATCAACTTCTCCATTGCAGCCTATAAGAGGATACCCATCTACAATTTGATAATATTTCTCCTGTTTCTATATTCAAAAGAACAATTCTTAATGTGACACATATTTATAAGCTAATTTTAGGTTATCTAGAAAATATTTCCGATAAATGATCCATATCAATACCATGAATGTCATACTCTACTGTGAAGCATACCTCTTCAGTCAGCCACTTTAGAGAGTCCCAATCAATCTCTTCACGAACAAAAGCCTCCGCATATCTATCTAAACCCAGGTCGCTTAGCCACGTAATAACAGGGGAGACATCAACTTGCCGAGTAGACTTAAGAGAATCATTAACAACTTCTGAGGGATAAGGAGGTTCCTCCTCATTGAGGACAATACCCTGCAAGAACCATAATTTGCATTTAGCACTCCTATCCCATGAAACCTACATTAATTTGAAAATTCCTAGCAGCAGTAAAGATGAAACCCAAGATTCCACCAACACCAACATTCTCCTCTCTTTTTTTTTTTCTTTTTTCTTTTTTTTGTCATAGCTTAACATTGGTAGATAAATAAATAAAAAGTAACATGATCACAGAACATACTTCTTGAACAGGATTCTCCGCTTTGTCAAGACAGTCATTGGTGTGAACCTGCTGCTGCTCTTCACTCAAAGCGGAAATGTCAACCCCACAAAGTGGACACTGAACCAGACCGTGGCCGGAACCATTTCTTTCATTGCCATTGCTGTTAATTTCTTGCTCCTCTACTTCGTTGCATAGCTGAAGCAATGCATCGAGCTCGCTTTCTTCCCCAAAATCCTCATTCCGGCTACCATTACCAACATCTGGCTCGCATTCTAACCTCGGCCTCATCAATCTAGACTCTATGGAATTGCATATATAACCCTGATTGATTTTCACCAACTCCTTTTTCTCATCGGACCCAACAGAATCGAAATACCCATCTTGAACTTTACCGAAGCTGCAATCTATGCTCGATGGTATCGATTCCAAGCTACAGCACTCATCTAACCAGTGAAGATCGTCGGACCCAGTCCTCTGAGCGTCGGGAACCGTGTTCTCTTTTCCAGGATTCGCGCGGCGCTTCGGCTTCTTCGATGGACGGTGGATATTGTTGCAGCGCTTGAGCGGGTTTTTCTGGGAAGCAGTGGTGAGGAGTCTTCCAGAAGCCGGAGGCAGGAGGGACGAGATCTGGGTTGGGGGAACCTGGAAATCATCGTCGTCATCGTCACAGCCGCGGTGGTTGAGGGAAAGGAACTGGGATGCGACAGGTTTCGAGGCCATAGTTTTGCAGGAGGAGCGAGGGGAAGACAGATGCAACTACCTGGTACTACCTGGACCTGCTCTTGATTTTGAAGCGGGGAATAGGAAAGGGTATTTTTCGAAATTGCTTGGTGGGGGGGGTGGAATGGAGGGAATTGGAAATTGTGTTTCGGGGAATCGGAAAGTCCGAGAAATTATTTTAAAGTTTTAACCCCAAAAAAAAAAAGAAATGGAGCGACGTTCATGGGCTTGAAGTTTGGGACAATTTATTTTGCCAAAGCCCAAAGTGATATTGAACGTTGATCCAACACAAACAGGCTGCTGCGCCTCGTAAATTATTGCGGTTAAAATTTTTAATAAAAATTTTTTTATTAGTTTTTATCATGGTTTTGAAAACCGGATCAGTAATACAACTGGTTTACTCATTGGTTCTCAGTTTGGGTGGTCCGACCAGGTCAACCGGTCGGCTGGCCGGCAAGGTCAAATGAAAAGTGCCATAAACTGCAATCTTGACTTTTTCTATGGAATTCTATTGTTGTTTTTATTTTTTATTTTTTCTTGCAATTTGTAGCCATTACAAGTCCAAAAACTTAATAAATAGATAAAAAAAAGTATCATACAACTTGATTTTGATCATATGCTTTTGTATTGCTTCGAGTTGGTTTTTTTTTTCGCTTAGCCTTTCTTCAATTTAGCAACCATAGTGGCAGTGAGGTTGACTCCTTGTTGTGGTTATTTCAGCACATTGATTCTTATTCAACAACCAAAGCTGAAGGAGAGGCGTTGGTTATCAAGTCAAATGGTGTCAATGGGCTTCTAACTTGTTGCTTACGTCCTAGTGGTATTTTTGGCCCTGGTGACAAGTTGTTTGTCCCATCTTTGGTTTCTGCTGCAAGGGCAGGTAAACTTAAGGTAGGCTTTTCATGACTTTATTTAACTTCCTTTTCTTCAATTATCATTCTTATTTTATCATACAGATCCAATATAATCTTCAAGTATGGTTAATTGACTTCTTATTAAAGAATCTTTTATTATTTCCTTTTCCTTTTTTATTTTGCATGTTAATCTTATTTGTCAATATTTCTTTCAAAATTGTTCTCTGCTTTTGCTTATTCTATGTTTTAAATGTTCAGTTCATAATTGGTGATGGCAATAACATTCATGATTTCACTTACGTTGAAAATGTGGCACATGCCAATGTATGTGCGGAACGAGCTTTAGCTTCAGGTGGGGAAACGGCAAAGAAAGCTGCAGGGCAGGTATTATTTACTTTGCTTTCAATTACTTCTATCCACCCAAAAGAAAGGCAAAGTGAGAAGTTATGTTTGGTAGTGCCATCCTTTAGATATGCTTAAGCAAATGCCTTGATAACAATTGCACGTTCTTTTATCAGGCATTTTTTGTAACCAATATGGAACCTATATCAAATTTTGGGAGTTTGTCTCACAAATTATTGAGGGTCTTGGCTATCAGAGGTACTTTCTGTTCCCTTCCATTTTGAGCAGATATACCAGCTTCCTCCCCTCCTCACCACCACCCTGCACATTCTTTTGAGTTTATGTTCTCCCCTTCCCTTAAATATGAAACTTATGTTGATATTTTGACATCCACATCTGTTGCTTTTATTAATATTAATATTTCTAATTTTTGTTATGTTGTGTACAAGTGCATGGTTTATTCTTTTCCAAAAAATTCATGTATAACACATCCTCATTTAATAATGAAGCCATAATTTCTATTTCTCTATTCTTTTGTTTTGAAACTGTCCACACCATGGTCTTCTTATTATGAATTGTATGATGTATAGGCCAAGAATAAAGATCCCTGCCATTGTTATCATGCCAATTGCACAGGTGGTAGAGTTAACATATAGGTTGTTTGGCCCTTATGGCATGAAGGTTCCACAGTTCACACCTTCAAGAATGAGACTCATTTCTGGTAACAGATCTTTTGATTGTTCAAAAGCAAAAGAATGTCTCGGATATGAACCCCTCATTCCACTTCAGGTTGTATCATGTTTTTATTATATTTAATTATCTTTAGATTATAATTGCTCATTTTATTCATATTTGATGAAATCAAATTGAAATATTCTAAGGAGGTATCCCCATCCCTGATGACCTGTGTTCTTTTGTGGTAGCAGTCTTTAACCAGCTTTACAAATTTCAGACACTTGTTCTTTGTAAATATGTTTAGCATTCTTAATTGGCATACAATGCACAGAAATCTGGAAAATCCCTCATTTGGCATTCAGTTGATTGTAAACTTTTTTTCTTTTTCTTTTTTTCTAATCTTCACTTAAAATTTCAAAAGCTTCATTTATGAAATTTGATCTAAATATCTAATAACTCTGCAGGATGGTATAAAAAGGACCATTGAGTCATACTCAGACCTGAAAGCTGAAAATCAACCTAAGAGGGAAGGGCCATCCAAAGCTTCTCTATTTCTTGGACGTGGAAGGGGTAAAAGTTTTTCTCTTCCCTACAGCTATTATGATATCTAAATTTGCTTGTGTTTCTGTTATAGATGTATCTCCTCAGGATGTTATAGAACAGTATTCAGCCAACAGTAGCTGCTATGGCTTATTACTGTCAATTGGTTTGGTGACTCTGATTGCTGTTGTAGCTGTACAAAAAGTTTAGACAACTGGAATACCATGTCTTAGTTTTTATACATTCAACTTGATTAGGCTTGTTCTCTAACTTAAATCTTTAATTACAATTAGATGGTTCATTTAACTGAGATTTTTGCCAAGTTTTCTCAAACTAAGACAACTTGTCTCTCTTGGGCTCTCAGCTGTCCCCTCCTCATGATAATTGATAAAGGAGATGAAGAGATTTAAAGGCTGTAAAAGATGGCAAAGTTAATGTAAAGGATTATGATATGTTTTTAGCTAGAAGTTTCAAACATTTTTTTCTTACTAAGAGACTTATTTTGTTAAAATGATATTTTTATTGTATTAAATACCCTACATGCCTGTCCAAAAAAAATAAAGAGCAAAAAACACCCTACAAGTTGTGCATGTGAATGTCACACATTTTTCAAGCTTTCATCGTTTTTTGCAGTTGCTGACACACTACTCTGGAAGGATAGAAAGCAGACCATGACTGCAATTTTAATTTTGGTTGCAATTTACTACAACTTCATTGCTTCTGGTTCTACAATAATTACTGCACCGTCAAAGCTTCTCTTGGTGGTGTCAGTCTTCTTGTTCATCCATGGTTGCTTACCTGATAAAATGTAAGTGGGTTTATATTCTTTGACATGTCAATTTGTTAGTCTGACAGTTTTTCTGCAATTTTAAATTCTTAGGAAAATTGCATTTTGGACCATAAAGTTTAGGTTCAGTGTGCATATCCCAACCTCTAAGATATGAGTTTGAGTCCACCCCCCCTCTTCTTCTGCTTTGTAAACCTATCAAAAAATAAATGAATGAAGTTTAGGTTCAGTTTCTTTGTGGGTCTCAATTTACTTTTATTGTCAATTCAAAGTTTCAAACTTTGTCCCCGAAAACTGTAGCAAGAACATCTTTCACTACAAGACTTCAAATATATTGATGCTTAAACAGACGTATTTCCAATTTAGTCCTCACATTTTACTTTTTATAATTAATTCTTAGAAATCAGTTTAAACTTTAAAATTTAAAGTTTAATTGTACAATTTTGACATGTTGATGGATAAGGTATGAACATAATCTAGGTCTTATATCCTACAAAAGAATACTTATGTTCCATGCCTATAGCATAGCATAGTTCATGAATCCGTCAAAAGATAACCACTTTTGTGATTTTTAATACCTCGTTTTTTATGAATTAAACTGTCTAATGATGCAGGCTGGGATATACAGTTGAAAAAATTCCTGCTTCACATTTCCCGTTATCAGAAGAGAAATCACACCAAGTTGCTATGTCATTTGCCTCATTGTGGAATTATGCCGTTAATGTTTTGAGATCTCTTTGCAAGGGCAAGGACTCACTGCTCTTTCTGAAGGTATTATCACTCTCATTATCTACTCCTTATTTTGTGTGCTTTAATGCTGTATGTATATATACACTACTTTAGTGACTGGACAGCAGTGTAGTCATCCTATCTCAATTACTCGAATTTGGATTCTTGCAGTTTCTCTGTGCTTAATCATACACATCTGTATGTAGTTTGTTGTGGAAGCTCTCATATGAATCATTTATGGAACTTTTACTCATGTTGACAATCAAGCAGGTTGTTTTCTCCCTTCTGCTTCTTAGCTTCCTTGGAGCCATATCACTTCAGAGCTTATTTATCATGGGTACTCTCTCACTAACATGTTCAGGAATGCTTCCCACATTAACGGACATGCTTAAATCTGCAAAAATATGTACCTTTGAGCAGATGACTCAAGCTTTAAAAGGCACCACCATAAAATGTCTTGACACTTTTGAGTTACTGACTAGATCATTCATATCATAACCTATCCCCTTAAGCTCAACTCTTTCTTTTCAAATACCTTCTTTATCATTTTCTCATCAGCCAATATTGAAGGTTTGACCTTTTTTCCCCTGCAGGACTGCCAACTGCATTTGTAGCATTCTATGTATATGAAAGAAAAGAGCAAGAAATTGATGCTATGGTGATGGGAGCTCTCTCCACAGTGTGCAAATTAAAATCTGATATTTCCAGGAAGTTCTTAACTCTCAAGGACGACTAATAGTTGGAAACAAAAGCGTTTATTAACATGAAGTGGCACCAGGGATCTTCATTTCTAAATTATTTGGTGCTCATCGCCTGATGATGAAGATTTACCTATGAGCATTGACCTCCATCATTCTTTTCCAGATCTGTTTAATGATCTAAGATGTGTAATTTAAATTTCTTGGGTTGATTTTATCTGCACCATGTGTTTTCATCTCCTTTTTGTGCATATTCTCTAATCTTCCGTCACCTGCCTCACTGGGCCATACATGGAGGGGTAAACACAAATGGAAGAAGTAGAGAAAATGTTGAATTTTTTTTTTTTCTCATTTCTTGATTTTATATTGTACATTCATATTTCCTCATGGTCATGGGATTAATGTACCATAGAATAAATAACACATCTCCTTCATTGGAGCAAAATCTCACTCGCTTGGTTTACTTTGTGTCTCACTCTTTAAATTTTGCTACAAGTTGATTTTGTGATTTCGTATATACTTACTTAGCGCCAATTGAGCCAGTAGATTCAGACCCTTAAATCAGAATCTTCAATCTAGTACCTCTGCTGGTGGGGTGGTCCTATGATAATTGATATCACTTGTGAAGAAAGCATTCATAAAGTTTTGCCATCTCTAGAATTAACCTTCAAATGCAGCACTTTGTAAGGATTGCTGGTAACAAGGAAATCTTACATGAAACAAAAGCTTGCAGGAGAAGAGGCGCTGAAGGCATTGCTTCCTCCTGAAGGGAAGTTAAAAACATCATTAATCCAAAATGATTGTGGACTCACAAAGGGAGAAAAAACGAGTAAGGGTGAGTTGGACATTATTTTCCAAAAGCAACCATAATAATAATAGAACTTGTTGCTTTTCTATTTGAATTATATTGAATTGTAAAATATTAATCATTAAATGAGAAGATATTCTCTTAAAACTAAAGATTTCTTTTAATTTAATAGTTAGTGTTTTGTAATCTAAACTATAAAATAAATTTTTAATAACGAAATGAATAGACATTACAAAATACTACAATGCAGTCTCAACCCTTCATTTTTCTCTAGGCATTATTTTCCTTTCCTTGTTTCAGTCCGAGGAGAAAAAGAAAACTGCGAAAACCTGAAAATTAAGTCTTTGTATACAGTTTCCGGAAGAACGACAGCTCCACTCCACTGTGTCCTTTCCACTCTCTTCTGTAACGTGATTTAGATTTCCCGACCAAAAGAAGAATGTCGCTGTCTGAACCGTTGACCGATCTCAGATTCCTAACTACATGATTGATGGCTAAAGTTTAGTTACAACTTACAAGGAACATAAGATCATACGCCAAATCAAAAGCATAAACAAACAATATTCAATGCATGGGTTGTTGGCTTCCCACTCCCTAGTTCAGGTTCTAAAACACATAGCAGTATCATTTGACACTCCTAACGCATATAGGAAAACAGGATTCAAATCTTGGAAAGGATCACAAGAAAGTAATTTATTGTGAATATGACATATGAACTTATCTTAATACATAAAAATTGACATTTAATCCTAAATTAAAATAAAATGATAATAAAAATAAAGCAATTGAATTAGAAGTCAAGGCGCGTTACTTCTAGTTTTCTTTCCTTCAAATTTAATCCACACTCCCTGTGATCTTTTTGTTGGTCCAAATATAATTTTAACTAAGAACAACACCCTGGTGTCTAGGATCGTGTATGCACTAGATGGTGGAAGCAAATGCAATCATCATTTTGCTCCCCTAACAATTTCCTCTTGTCATCTTCCACATTGTACTACATATCACATGATCAACAGCTTCCAACTCCTCCGGGTTTAAGAATCAAAATGTTTCAAATTTAAATTCCTTCGTAATTTTTTACATAGATAAATAATTATATAAATATTATGTATAATCCACGTAACTCAATTATAGAATCAATGTTTATATATAAAAGATATTAAAAATAGTACACCTAATTTTCAAAATGCAGATAAATAATTAATCATAAATGTTAATTTGATAGCCTTCTGAATCTAAAATTGGGTCCTCGTACCCAAACCAAACCCTACAAGAACAGGCTGGATAATGGATATCTATGGGTATCATGAATTCAACTTCTTAATTAATGTGATACTAGTCATAAATTGGGGCCGTAGCTGTGGCTGTTTTAGCTACAGGACCACGCATCACCTTTGGTAATGGCATCCCATTTAACAAAGGAAGTCAACTTTTAACGTGACACTTGATGGAAAAGACCTAAGCCTGTGAACCATCTGTACAATGGACCCTCTCATTCCACCCCTGCCTAATAATATCTTCCTTTCAAATTACGCCATAATCACAATTCACAACACACTCTATTTCAGAGCTTACAGCTGTCATAACTGATTGTAGAGCTCTAATGGACCAGTTTGAAGGAGTGCAGCTTACAGCATGTGAGGTGTGAGGGTAATAGGGTAGCACATGAATTAGCACAGAGAGCAACCCTAGTGGATGAGGATGATTATTATTATTATTATTTTTGAACATGTTACAATTTTTGGAGAGGGAAGATTTGGATCCCAACCTGAAAATGCACATTTCAATTAATTATATAGTTATCTATTTACAAGATCCAAGTGTAAATGAGGATGAGTATTGATTTGAAGAAATACCAAAACATGTATATGTTTCCAATTACAATGAATGATATGAACAAATATATAATTTCTATGCTTTCAATTGTGGAATAAAATATGGATGCATTTCACATTAAAATAAATAAATAAAGATGATGAAAGGTTCTAAATTTATTAATTTAATTTAAAACATCTTAATCTTATCTTTGGTGTAAGTAGAACGGGGCCCTTTGGAACCAATCGTCACTAAACAATTTCAATTCCATCTTTTTCTGTTCCACGTCATATTCAATGCATCAAAATCAGAATTAAATGAGTTTAAAATCATTTTCATGCACTAATTTTTATACAAGTGTTTTGTCAACTGTTATAATGCGATGAATAATCTAATTAATTTAGTACCTATCTGTTGCCTTTCGTTGTGTTAAAAAAAAAAAAAACAAACTGCTGTAGTGCCTGCCTGAGAATTTGATTCAGACACAATTAACATTCTAAAATTATTAGCATTGTTGAAACTTTAATGGGCGTTGTGGGTAATTAAAAACTTAAAATTTTAAATTTAAATATTAAGATAATAAAAAAATTAAAAAAATTAAAAATTTATATTTTTTTAATTAATCTCTTAACATTAAGAAAAAAATCTTCTCAATATTTAACTTTTTTAAAAAAAATATATATTTATTGACGGTTGTATAATTTATATTTTATCATTCGAAGTAAAATACAAAAATCGGTGATGGCAAGTTTGTAATTGTACTCAATCACTCACCCGTTTTATGAAACAAAATTTATTTATTTATTTAAAAAAAAAAAAAGGAGAAAAAAAGTTAAAATTGCTGGTGCTTGCCATTGCCTCTGCAACTTTGAATTGGAGTTTTCTCTTCTGAAGCCAATAAAGCAAAGCCAGTGTCTCAGTACTTGGTGCCACCACAGCACAGAGACAAAATGGCCTCCCTTTAAAAAATTTTTCACTTTTTCTGATACCTTTACGCTTCGAAATTCTCTATTTGTCTTCAATCTCCGATTCCCAGTTTTTATTCCTCTTCTTTTACCAGTAAGATTCGTACTCTCCTTCTTTTTCTTGAGAATTTCATTTTTTTATTGAATTTGGTTAAATCATTACTGGGTATCATTGGTTTTGTTCCAGAACACTTTCCCGCCTACCCTTTGAAGTGTTTTCTTGGTTCATGAATTGAATGGTGAAGAATGGTTGAGTATTTCTCTGCAAAAATTTACCTTCTTCGAGATTCAGTTGAATATGGGTGGTGTTAGCAGAGTTGAGGTGATCAACAGCAAAGGGTGTTCAAGGCTGTTCGTGGGGTTTCCATCTTCTGGGTCTTCTTTAAGAGGATTGCAGTCTTGTAAGTCAATGTCTCTGGTTTCTTCCTCTGTTGGGTCTGAGTCGTTGGCTCGATCGACAGGTCCATTTTCCAGTCTTGTGATATGCGTTACGGGTCTATCTAAAGGTATGTTCTTTATTCAAAGATTCCCTTTTCAGGTTTTTTTTTTTTTGGTATTTTTGGTTTGATTTGTTGATCATCTTTTGTACCCTTTAATCCTTTATTGCTTTTCCTGTAAGGAATGAATACTAGAAGTCATTAGCTAATTTTTCATCAGCATAAGATATACTTGTTGCCTTACCATAGCTGGCTTTGCCATGAATTTCAAGGAGCTAAATATCTAGATTTCATACTTGCTCTTCTTCTGTCCAGAAGCAAGGGAACAAGTAAAGGAAGCGACAGAAAGATTAGGGGGTCAATACAGCCCTAGTTTACATCCTCAATGTACTCACTTGGTGGTTCAGATATCCTTTATCATTATTCTTTTTCTCTCCTTTTATTTTTTCTTTTTTAATTTCGAAATTTTGTACCTTTTCTTATTTGTTGGTCAGCATGCATGACAGTTTGGTGATTGTGAAGGAAAGGTGGTTTCTTTCTTTCTCGTTTCTTCCAATAGATAAATTCTTCACATGCATGTAAAGGCATAGATTATTCAAAGCATTCTAGTCTGCATAGTCAATTAACCAAATTTTCATTTAAAAATCAATGGGGTTGGCAACATTGAACGTTAATCATTTCTACTTCATTTCACCTGGTGCTCTTCGGTTGGCTTAAATAAGAAACAAAGTTTGAGGTTGAAGAGCAAAGCCTTAACACTTATCTACAGCCTTAGTGGACGCAAGTTTGAGCATGCTGTGAAGCATGGAGCAAGGAATGGTCTCTATGTTGTCACTCTTGGATGGTTTGTGGATAGTGTCAAGAGGAATGGTAATCACTAGTTACTTTTTATTTTGTACTGCCTAGATTTGATGTCTGATTACTGTACTAAGAATTTGTGGTTTTATGATGTGACAATTCCATGCAATATTGGTATTTGATTGTCCTGCAATTGGTGTTTTTGCCCCTTGTTCTTTTTCAAATTCACAATTGTTTCTTTCAACTCTCTGTTTTCATGATTAATTCTTCATATATGTTTACAGCTGTAAATTCTGGATTTTGGATGCGAGTCCACTAGGAATATAGGGTATAAGCACAAATGCTGTCTGCATTTAACATGTTTTTGCATATAAGTTCTGCCTTGCTATTGGCACATAAATCTGCTTTTAACTATTAATGGAACAACCTCCAACTTCTTTTTTGTTTCAAATTATCCTAGGAATGTTTAACTGAGATATAAAATGTTTAAGGCTGCCAAAGTGGCATTCAATACAGAGTGTGACTTAGGGAACATAAAGCTTGATTATTTCTCTAATAAGATATATCTTATGCACTAAGATTCTCTTTTTGTCTGGTTAATGTAGTAAGGCTGAGTGAATCACTCTACACTGTTAAGGGTACTGGAGAAAATGGTATGCAGGTAGATGAGTTGAAGCAGCTTGTTGGGTTTACTGCTGAAAAATCATGTCTACCTGCTGGTTTTCATGAAGCCATAAAATTTGACACCGTAGAAAAACCACATCTCCATTCTTCTGGAGGAGACACTAACAGAAGTATGGACTCAACTCTATCTGGTCATACCATTTACATCGATCCAGACATTTCAAATGAACTCAGGAATAAGGTAGAGTTTAATTTCCTCAAGTTACTAGTTTTTTTCTTATATTCATTTAAACTACATTGCAGATGTTACCGTGTTAATATTCAATGGAAGTCCTACATGTGTTAACTATGTGTCAATTTGTGATGAGTGAGTGTGTAACTCCTTGTTTATGTAAAGTTAGCTTCTGTTTGTTTATTTTATCAGTTCTCTGAGACATTTAATACATTGTCAGGTTATTGAGGGAGCTACTAAAGAAGGTGCCACAATTTTGGATCAATGGTTTGTTGGTTGCAATGCAAGTCATGTAGTGTGCGAAGGGACTTCTGTCCATCGATATATTGGCCACTCTAACAACCTTGTTACAGTGAGTCTTCTGAAAATCTTGATACATGTTTTACGTAATCATCTATGATTTTCTACACCTTTCATATGGCTATAGGCAGTTCATGATGGTGGAATCACCTCAATGCAAACAGCATTCAGAAAAAGATCATTGATACTTTGCTCGGTGGACTTTATGAAAATGGAATTCATCTGACACTGGGTGTTTTTCAGCCACTATGGATACTAAAAACAGCGAAGGAGAAGTTTGTTAGGAGGCTTCTTCACATGTCAGCTGATTTGGCCAGGCAGATTGGGACGGTGCTAGAAAATACTCAGAACAGCAGCATTGACGAGGTAGTTTTTAAACATCTTGTTTACATGGTTATCTAAATGTACTTATTCTCACAGAACCAAGGAGGAGGCTTCTAAAGTTTCTGCTTTTTTATTTAATATCTCCTGTTTGTAAGAAACAATGTTTCAAGTTTGGCTGCTGCTGCTTCTATGATACTTTTCCAAACCTCACACACATGATGATTTTGTTGAGTTTTGATTTGATTGTTTTCCTTCTTTAAATAGGAAATTAATAAGGGAAATGCCTCCGAAGATACTCAGGGCTTAAGAAGTAATGTAAGTTACGAGGAAAGGCAACAGATTGTAAATAATGCTAAGACCAGGATTAGAAATCGGCGTGGTCATCGTATGCAGGCAAGTTGATTATCCTTTATCATATTAATTTTGCTCTACACTTCATGATAAGAAGAATAAGGTCTTCATACAGTATATTTCTGCACCAGAGGTCTTTGCCATCACTTTCCAGTCCCTTTCTTGACTTTCGGTAGTTTAACACGACACTTTTCTTGATTTTCCCACCTTAAGAAAAGGTGTACCTGTTTTAGTTTAAGCTAGATTATTTTACATTTGATCTCAAGAGACTAGAGGAAGCACATTACCAGTAAACTCTGCACGCTGGTGGAGACTTTTTACTGGACATAACTAGTGCAGCTGAACGTAAGATATAGTCTTTGTGATATTCTACACCATGAATGCTTCCTCATATTTGCACATGAGAAAGCAGATTGGGGAAGGAGACGATAATAGTTATCAAGGACCAACTTGTGTATGAACTAAAGGGTGCTGATGGGCTTTGCCCATAACTGAATGTTAGGATTTATAGCTCAGTCTTCATAAATAGCACTTTCCCTGAATATCTCATGTCATAGAATGTAATTTCTCAAGGTTCCTTACCCTACCGCATACATGCCTGTTAATGACTGCATCAGTGGATTAAGCATATATATTTCTATGTGAACTGTTTCCTTTACAGACTTGTCAGATGCCTATTCGTCCAATAGCCCCAAGCACCCTTCTGGACTCCATTTGCTGGTCAATATCTGAGCCAACTTCAACTGCATCTATTTACACAGACTCCTTCAGTGGTGAGGACGTTAGTGACCATCAATCTGTATTCTTTGATGCAACAGACGATGGCAAGGATTCAGTAGCCTCATTTACTAACTTAATTCGGCCTCTTACAGAAAGGTAGAAAATAATTCTCTATGTTATTGTAGAGATTTTACAAAATTTCTAAGTCTCCATTTGCACTTTCCCTGAATATTCACTCACAGGTTACAATCCAATATCTATTATGCCCAGAACTTGTCAATATGTGTTTTCTTTCTCTAAAATGGAGCGTCTCACTGAGTATACGATCTATTGTATTTTCTACTTAACTGCCACGTTGTTTCACAAGTTCTGTTTTACATATGACCTGTTTGCAGTGAGAAAAAGGAATTGGTATTCAAAAACCATTTTCTTACCATACTATTTCCAGTTGACCGGTTATCTGAGATGGGACCTTCCTCAAGGACGTATTTCAGTGATGATGGCTTTACATGTTTGCAGGTGTTGGATCATATCTATGCATTTTACCAGGTATAACTTGGAGGTTTTTTCTTCTATCATTTAGCACATTCCCTCCTGAACTTGTACTGAATGCTTGTTGATTACATTGTTGATTAGGTTATTCTCTTCTTTTCCCTTGCTGCTTTTTGGCAGGAGAACATGTCAGCTCAAGAAATAGAAGCTGCCATACACACCGATTCAAGGCATGCTGACAGACTTCGAGGAGTGTACTCCAGTAAAGAGACAGCAGAGCATGGACACATGATTTTCAAACGAATTGAATTCTTAGGAAGTCGTAAGAGTTTCGAGATGTTGAAGCGTGTTAGTGGAGATAACAATAGTAATGTATACGAGCTCTTCATTAGAGCATGATGTGTTCTTACTTATCAGTCAAATAGATGCCCAGAGTATAGTCAGGCCTGAAGGCAGGATTTGTGAATTCCCAACTGCACCACAATTCAGAAGTTAACAGACCTTGTGGATAGATGAAATCTTCACTCATATAACACGAAGGTCAATTATCAAATTTTGTTCTTGTCCATAGGCCATGGCCTGTTTGTATCTTGTTGAATGGGACATATATTGTTTCTCCCTCTGCTAGTGGGTATCCAAATTGCATTATTTTATAGAAACAACATTTTTTCAGCTCACAGACTGCACAAAAAAAGTATAGTCCAAACCATGCAATTACATGGTATCCTAAATAAATTTTTTCATGTTAATTTATTAATGGTACTCTTCAGAATTTCATTATTCAGACTGCACTAGACTAAAAAACCAGATTCTGTCATGTAAAAAATGATAAGACAGGGTACACAATGCTGCAAATCTGTTTTCTCAAATTAAATTATCCTAAATATTTACATTCAGTTAACAGGATAATATTTTGTAATTTGATAATGTGTCTTATCATTCCCAAGGTTAGAAATTTGGATATTATTTATGTCAAAAATTACCCAGGAAAGATTTGCAGGATGGCAGGTTACTGAAAAATATGCCATGTCTTTCTTAGATCAGGAAGTGGGCAGATTTGCTAGGATTTACCCACAGATGATGAGCCGCCCTTCTTGTTGAAGTTCATGAAGCATGACATATGCAGCAGAGTCGTATGAGCTCTTCTTATCAGCACATTCATCTCCTTCACATTCAATAATGCCAGAGTTTGGCACTCGCAAGGTAATTTTCGATACAAAACCTGTAAATCCCTTCCTTTTTTCAGCACCTTCTCCAAACTCCATTTCAGTTCTGCAGGAGCAAAAATTAATAAGCAAATTGTAGAAGGTAAGGTAACTATAGATCATGACCAAGGACAACTATTGAACTGTGGATAAATAACCATACGGTTGTTGAAGAGAATGATCTTAAACTCAGAAAGAGGAAAAAGAGAAATACCTATATTTATTTTCTGTTGTAGTGAAGGTAGGCATTGGCCACAGCTGTCTTTTACAGAGATCATAAAGACACGTTCTTGGTCCTC
>BPVZ01000015.1:832591-843000 GCA_020521535.1 Rubroshorea leprosula
AAAAAAAAAAAGAAGACATAAGGAAGCAACCAACAGATATGAATAGCAAATGAATACACTGAAAGCTAAAAGTTTGAAACATAATGTAAAAAGAGAAGAACCCACACTACTAGTTGTCAAAAGCAACAGGGGTGCCATCTTGTAGGCACTAAGAAATATGAACAGTATCAATTAATAACTATGTAAATGCAGGAAGTAAATTATGAAAAATACACCTTTTGACATTTTGCTGGAGCTGAGAGCACTTCTGCTCAACTCCCTGTAACTTTTCAACAGTATCATCAGCATTCTTCTGAGCTTTCTTCAGCTCAAGCTCCAGCACGGAATTCTGCTTTTCCAGTGTATCCAAAGAACTCTGTAAAAATAAAGCAGTTGATGAATATTTAAAGAACTCAAAGCTAAATACACGAGGGTTGCTCATGGAGCAAAAGCAAATTGTTAGGATAACATGGGTAACCAGACTTTTAGCCCTATTAGTCCCATAGATGGCAGCTACAAACTGCCCAGTCAACCAGGATGAGCAAAACTCCACACAAGGGTGGGGAGTGTGGCCCGCTAAGTTATTATTATTATTATTATTATTACCAAATGGTGATGGAGAGATTTGAATCCGTGTTCCAAGCATGGTTCACATCACTCCTTACCATTTGGAAACCCCAGTGGGTTGAGCACAAGGAATTCGATACGGTTCCCCTGGAACAAGCAATACCAATTAACTACACCCAAATTAAAAACCACCAAAACATTTAACTGTTAAAATCAGAAAACCAAGAAAAAATGAAAGTGATGACAAGTTCCATACCCCATATACCTACATCACACAATGCTCAAGAATTCTTCCCCTTTTAATCTCTTAAGATCCTAAATTAACATAAAAGGTTTCAAATCGTTAATGGATTACACCAACTTTTAGATTTAATGTTAAGGTTTCTTGTACAAGTTATATTCTAATTATTTCTTTTAATTTGACTTGTATGGCTACAATTTGTTGATTGATTGACATGTACTTGATAAAGTGTACTTATTCGTATCACCCCCCACCCCCTCCCAAAAAAAAAAGAACAACAATATCAATAATAATACCAATAATATAAACTGCTACAGAAGTTTTAACACAACCTCATTCTCAGCTTACAACCATAGCAAAGAATGTATTTTGAAGAAAATACAAGATTTACCAGTCGGTATGATTATAATAATTCAGAGAAACACAAATTAGAAATCTAGAAGACTCACCTTTAGTAATGAATTTTCCTTTCTCATTTCAACCATCATAATAAGTTCTCTTTCCAGAGCAGATTTTTCTTTCATTGATAATTCTAATTGATTTTGCAGTACAGCATTCTTGTTGAACTCATTAATTGTTGCCAGCTTAGCTGCATCTAACTCGAGGGCCATAGATTCCAATGTTTTCTGAAGTTTGGAGATTTCAACTGACTTAGCCTCTTCATTGGATACCTGCACTCCAGAACACAAGAAATAAAGAAAACATTAGAATTTGCAAGCACTAAATAAGGTCTCTTAACCCTGAATCATGTAAAAAAGGAGAAATCATGGGTCTCAAACAGAGCAAAAAAAAAAACAACAACAACATGACTCCTGTGACAAATCAAGAAGAAAAATAATGATACCCTTAATCTTTTCTCCAAATGCAACCGCCATGTAAGTTCTTCTAACTGTTTCTCAAGCTTGTTCTTTGCTAATCGTAAGGCCCCAGCTTCATTAGCCTCCTGCGAAAGGTATATGCATAAGAGCTAATGGAATAAAAATCATATAAAGTTATAAGTGAAATGAATTGGCAAACAAAAGCAAATTCTCTACTTGTTTAAGTCTCCGGAGTGCTCGTTTTGCTAGCTTTTGCCTCCAGCGACACTGTATGGCTATGATTGAACGTTGATGGCTTCGGTGAGCTGCACGGAACTTGCACATCCTCCACCAACCCTAATGCCAAATAGGAACAAAGTCAAATTGCATCCTTCATGGAATATTTTAAACATCATGGAGAATAAGGGTAAAAAAAAAAAAGGGGAAAGGCAACTCCAAACTTAATACCAACTTTTCATCAAAATAATTAATGCTCACAGAAACCTTTAAGATATTTCAAAGCAAGGAAAATACTGAAAAAGAAATGGACGGTAAATCTGCATTCAACCAAAGAAATGGAAGGAGATATTAATGATGTTAGCCATAGAATTTGAGCATGCTAGATACAATTGATAGGATAAATGTGATTCACTATTGTGCTCTACTGGGAACAGTATTCATCCTTATACAAGAAAAAATAAATAAACAAATTGCAGATGAGTATAGCTCACCTACAACATGAAAACAATGAATAACAACAGAATATGTGCATATGTTTAAATTGGGGTACCTGAATCAGAGTTGCAGCTCTATTCTCCTTTCCTAACAAAAACTTCTTACGGAGAGAGAAGCATCGGATACCAGACTGTATAATAATAGCAGCTGAAATTAGCTTCACATAACCATGCCTTAATTGCCACCTACGAACAAATTTCTGTATATAAATAGCAGCTGCTGCCTCTCTTTTTGCAGCAAAAATCTTCCGAGCAAGGCATCCTGGAAAAGTTCGGGAACATTAAAGTGCCAAGCAGCTAGAACCAGAATAACAATATGAACAAAGGAATGCTCATTTAACCAACCTCTAATGAACCAAGACGTGATTACAGCTTACCAACAAATGATGTGCAAGGTAAAATTTTTGCCAAAAAATTAAAATTGGTAGGCAAAATGATATTCTTGAAAAGTGATGCTCAATTTCACTGATGATGATGAGACAACGCTGGATTTAAAAAAGAGGAACATGGTTTCAAGGACTATGGATGACTAGATGACTAGCCAAACAGGCATGGCATGCAATTGCAACCTCTAGACTCTAGTTGATTGAAATGATAGGCACTTCTCATGAACACAATCTCAAACTAACTAGACAATTAAAAAGAAGTGGGATGATTATGGTCAAACTAATTGAATGAAAATCTCAAAGGAAAAATGATGACAATGGCATTGGTGAATGTCACATAAACAGCTTCTTATCACATTGGAGACTGCAAACCTAACACAAGGTTTGGGAGGCCCATAAAGACTCTTTGCCTAAATTCAACATTGATCTTTTTAGGACCAAACACAGAGAGAAAATCTATGATCATAATCTTCCAACTGTTCAAACATGGATAATAAATGAACTTCCAAGCATTGAGTTAATAGTAAAAAATATTATATCTTCAGAATTAAAAAGAAGGCTGTCCATGTAATGCAAGAAGAACCTCTAGAGAATGCTTGGATTGCTGTTGCAGCAATACGAGCTGAAATGAAATTTCTGTGAGCAACAAATGTCCGGAATCGACGTTGAACGCATTTGGCAGCAGTATCTAAAACCTCAACTCGCCGAGAGTCTAAAACACCAATCTGACCAGCCCTAAGAAACACTTTTGTCCTTCCCAACTGCATTTTTGGAAATATTTTAGCAAGTAAACAAGACAATCAAAATTTCAATCAAAAAATTTTTATGAGTCATACCTGAAAATTTTCTAGGCTTAACTTCCAAAGAATTTTTTCAGTCAATCCCTTCTCATCACAACTGAAAATATGTAAACTTCATATTAAACAAAGAAACAGGCAGGAAAAGGGAAATAGAGGAAAAAAAAGAGGGTCCCTGAAGATAAATATGTGAAGATACATAAAAGAATATATATATATATATTATCAAGAAAGTGAAATGTGTTTGTGTTTTTCTCATCTCTTCACGTTTCACAAACATAAGGGGGAAAGTACTCTTTCTCCCCCTCATAGAAGCACATTCTCTTGGTTGCCAAAAACATCAAAGAGTGAAATGTACTTATATGCTGATTTTACTGAAACATAAGCATTCCAGATATGCCCTATATGTATAGTGCATCATTGAAAACCATGTACCATATTTATCCAAATGTAACTGTTCCAACCAAAGTATTTTCTGTACAACCTTCCATCCATTAAGTCAAGTGCTAACAATCCAAAGCGATCCACAAATTCTGAATAAGTCTTTCGTGTTGGATAACCTGCCAGACTAATTCGAACAGCCTCCAGAACACCCTGTTCCAAATAAAACAAAAGTCCCTTAATCAACATGACATCAACAAAACTAAGCAAGAACCAAAAACATATAATACTAGTACAACTGAATTTAATTAAGGAACTGAACATAGAAAGGTAGGTACTGACCCCACAGCGTAGCTGATGTAAGATACTCTGGTTCTCAAATTTCTGAGGTCGGTTCAGAGAGTTTGGCTTCACACAGCGTATGTAATGAGGTTCTGTTTGATTAAGGGTTTCCATGAGTGCTTGGAGTTGTTGCTATAAAGAGGAAAAGAAAATAACACAAGCTTTAGAGAATGGGACACAGTAAATCTAATGCATGTATAGAAAACAGAAAGCCTTCAGCAAAACACGTTAACAATAAGCCAACACATATGGAAAACATTGAACAGTAGCCATTCAAATACCAACCTTAAATCTTGAGGACACAGAAGAAAATTTGTATGATGACCGTGAAGATTCCTCCGGTGGTGAAGGGAAAAGACCAGCAACAAAAGGGCATCTGGAAGAAGCCAATAGATTGATATGTTCTACCACTACATAATCACGATTTTTGTCAAGAAAGGTATCTGTTTGATAAGTGACCTATAAAAACAAGGGAGTACTGCATCAAAACAATTTCCATGTTTCAGAACATGACTCTTTATGCTAAGATTCAATGAACCATGACATGCCTTGCCAGCATAATGTGACATGGTAAAATCCGTTTCAGAAAACTTTGCCTTCTCCAACCTTGGATGACCACGGAAATTCTGAAACAACTTGGTTGAGAATGTTTCATGAGTAGATTTGGGGAACATGCTGCATGAATAACAAAATCAGGATGAGGATTAACTGCACAAATTTAAATGTATAGAGCAACACGCACCAATTTATACTGAAGAACTCAAATTGTACCAAGCTTCATCTAAGAGAGCAACTACTCCAATAGGTTTCTGCAAATAAAATTATGAGACAATATGATCACATGCTAACAGAATTTAAAAGAATCTGAGGAAACGGAGAAGAGAGAAAATTATAGGAAGAAGGCATATAGAATTGATGTACCATCCTTAGATAAACTGATAAAAATGACCATATTTAGAATTGGCTAATGCATTTTTGTCTATAGAATAGAACGGCAAACTGCACCAAGGCACCTTATGGTAATTGCTAATTAATAATTATCTATACCAACAATTAACAACATTAGACAGCACTGCAAAAATAACTTTCCATCAAAATGAAAACCAAAAAAAAAAAAAAAAAAAAAAAAAGATTTTTTGTAAATAACCTTCTCAATTAAATCCAAAACATCTTGGTTGTCTATAAATTCAATGTAGCTCCAGTTAATTTCTTCTTTCCTGTACTCATCTTGCTCCATTTTGAATACATGCTGAAAGAAAAGAAGTGATCAAGTTAATAAATATACAAGACAATGTCACAAAATTGCAATAAACAGAAAAATTTAATAGCCAGAAATGATTAATTAGGACCTCATTGAAATGCTGCTGAAGCTTTTCATTGGCAAAATTAATGCAGAACTGCTCGAAACTGTCAAACAAAAGATCTCACGTGAATAACAACAATCCAATCCTTCTGACACTTATTTACCAGTTAATGATCGTTTACATATTGTTAGTTATTCTTTCACTGCAAGCCACAAATCTGTAGAGAGTAAACCATTGAATTAAAAAATAAAAATGAAAATTCTACAAATAACTAGATGTATGGCTATTGTTTCATACTGGCTGGGTAACATATCAAGAAAGGCCTGGAGGTCAGAATCCCAGAGGCATATATTACATGTCCAAAGAGTAGCATGCAAACTTTCTACAAAACTTCCAACAAGGGCTTAACCAAGTTGGTACCCATTGACCTCAAAACCTTGATTCTGGGGTCAATGTTAAGGTTCAAACCTCTTTAATAGCCATGCAAAAAAAGGAACCTACCTATTAGGGAAAAAAAACAAACAAAACAAAAAAAGACCTTTCCACAAAGCTATCTTGGGACTGCAAGTGCAAAGATTTTAAAGAATCCCAAATCATAATAAAAATAAAACTGTTACATCATCCAAAAGTTTTTTTGGGTGATTCTTCATCATGGTTCTAAACTAAGTGATGTGACATATTGATGATTGACTGGAATCCTGCCAGAGCTTATAAAAAGAACATCCAACCAGAGTTCCTAAAAAATCCCAATAGAATACAGGCACCAGCTTCAGTGCACAGAAATCCCTTTCAATTTTAAGGGGTCATTGCCATCCACTCTTTTGATATAAAATTCTAGCACTGTCCTTTCTTCTATATTTCTGTGTTCACAGGTCCAAAATATTTATTTTAAATTGGAAACATTTTGATCTAATTCAATGAGTCAGGATACCAAATATACAGCCAGAAAATGTGATAGGACAACTTATGCATAATGCAGACAAAGATTTACAAAGAGATAGAAATAGCATGTCTATATGTTCACAAAAAGAGCCGTACATCAAAGCGAAGTCAAAGGACCTTATCCTTAACACAAGATGAGGGCAACATGTAGAATAAAATTTTAAATCAAATAAGAAATGATAAACATTTTGGTAAAAAGGTAAAAAAGCATTAAATATGTTTACCTGTTATGCTTAAAACATTCAAATCCATAAATGTCCAAAACTCCAATTTGTACACGAGAACTTGGATCTTGCCCCACAGACTTATTAATCTTATCAACAAGCCTTAAAAAATATAAAGAAAAAAATAAATAAATTAGAACAAAACAGATTTTGGTTCAGGCAGATATTCTATGTTAGTTTAAAAAGGAAATGTTTTCAATCATGACTTGTGACTTGAAAATAAGCATACCAATCAAACAAGCGAGCATAAACAGTCTTTGCCAATGCATCTCTACTTGCAACAGCAGCATTGGAGTCGAGAGCTTTGACAATATTCCCTTCTCGAGTTTGAATGGTACGGGTACATAATGTTGACAGCAAGAGATTAACATCACACCTGATTTAAGAGCTATTCAATTATCTAAAGCATCAAAAGAACAAGGATCTAGCGAAACAGAAACTGAGTAGATCTGTTAGACATAAATGGACCTGGTAACCAACTCAGATTTAGTACTTGTCATCCTGAATCCTATTAATAGCAATTCCACAATTCCCAAATCGTAAGTCCTTATATTATTCTAACCTCTTTCCATGAAAAAATGAAAATATAAAAGGAAAAGAAACCTTTTAACAAGTATTTAACAATTTTAGTTTCTACAGCCAACTAAAGTTGATTTTTAAGTCTAATCAAGAATGAATTATAGAAAAAGTTCCAAGCTCACTTAGAGAATCACCTACATGAAAAGATCAGCAGCCATCTGCATATGAAAGCTAGATTTCTGATCCTTTACAACTGAAGAATCATGCTCTTTTCCAGGAGAAAATTCAATGTTTCCAAGATGCAGGATTGCAGCCAAGGTGCGGAATATAGCTTCCTGATAACAAAAAAAAAAAAAAACTATGAGAACATTCAAATAAAATATAATTAAGGTGATAAGCCACGTATAATTTTTAAACACTGGTCTACTTAATAAGATATTAAAACCTGATCCTCATTACTTATGCCAACAATATCCATTGCCCTTCTTGTTTTCATATACTCCTCTGCACTACTAACTCCATCCAGTTCATATGTCTTGCTTTGATTTAAGTAGTGAAACTGACTTGGGTGGCCTAATTTGTACCTTTCTGCATCCTGTACAGAAGCACCAAAAAAAAATGTTCATAACAAAGATGCCCCACAGTTGATATAAGGTGAGGTGTTAGCACAGACACACACACAAACCCTTATCCGACAGTTAAAAAAGGCACATCTCTCCATAGCCTGAACAAAATTCCTAGGTACATATTAAAATTAAATGCTTGACACAAGGCACAAAACATAGAGAAAGAGGGCTGCACACAAAGCAAAAGGATACAATTGAAGAGATCACCTTTCCTGATGCACACAACTGATAAAAGCAGTGATAATTCCTCTCAGGATGAGTTATCTGAACTACACGAGACCTTTCAAGAAGGTAAGTTCTGATTGCAGCACCAGAAATTCTCCCATCTGCATCAAACTGGATCTCAACAAACTTGCCAAAACGGCTGCCATAAAAACAAAGAAAAAAGGAATAAGCCCAGGGAAAGGTTTATTTAAGAATATTCCTATAATTTCTTTTCAATTTGCAAGCAAACAACAGCCATGCTCTATAAACCTAGAACTCATTACATACCATGCTTGTGTGAAATAATGTTTCTCCAAAAGGAATTATCTCATGCATACAAAAAGATTAACAATTACTGAAGATTATGAAGATGGTAATTTTCCCTTTTTTTATTAAGGCTTGTTACATAGAATGCACATATGCAACCTGCAGAATATGTTTAGTGAAGAGCATAGAATATGCTTATCGCATAAGGTCTCCTCTATTTTCCAGAGAGATTCAATACACAGTAATATTAAGTCTACATTGGATGTTTATACGTTTTTTTAATCAAGTTCAATCCTAAGGACCCTTGAACAGTCACATGGAGGATCTTCATAACATCCTTTATCTATCTATTGAAAATTTGTAAATTAAAGCCCCTTTTCAATGGATTGGTCATCAAGGAGTCAGTTCTTTATTAGAGATGCATCAAAATAACAAAGAATACAACTACCACAAAAAGTTTAGAAAATATACAACCACCACCTAAAGTTTAGAAAATTTAGAGCTGACTGCTGATCAAATACAGTTTGATTTTAAAAAGAAAAGAAAAGAAAAGAAAAGAAAAAAAAAAAAGGTAGAACCCACCTTGAATTGTCATTTCTAACTGTTTTTGCATTGCCAAATGCCTCCAATAGTGGATTTGACTGAATCATACAGAAAGCAAATTCAAAAGCATAAAACAGACCAATAATGTATCAAGCGTCAACTAAAATTGAAACAAAAATAAATAAATAAAAAGAGTCTTCATCCTTACAAATAAATTAAAAAAGAAAGAAAATCTGCAAAGGATAAAGCATGCCTTCTTACTTCCAAATTAAAAAAAATTGGTTGCCCTACATAAATGCAACCAAAATGGAAATATAAAGATACAAAACAACAACAATAGGTTAAATGACTTAGGCACAATCTTACTTCAAGAACTTGCTGCTCTACATTTCTATCATCAACAGCAGCCCGGCCACCAACAAAAGTAAGATACTGCATAATCAATTTTGTTGTCTCAGTTTTCCCAGCCCCACTTTCTCCACTGACCAGTATAGACTGGCTTTGACCCTCATTCATCATTGCTCTGAGTCATAAAACACAAAAAGAGCTAACTAAATCCCATGACTGATAGCAATATGTATTAAGTTGCACAAAGATCACAAACCTGTATGATGCATCAGCCACAGCAAAAACATGGGGGCTCAACTCCCCAAAAGGTGCACCCTTGTACATCTCCATCATATGCACATCGTAAAGATGAGGAAGCTTTGTGAATGGATTAACAGCTATCAAGATGCTTCCTGTATATGTCTACCAAAGGGTCCAAAAGAAAATCTATATATGGTTAATTTCAAGAACTAAAAAATTTCATATAAGCATCATAACAAATTTGAAAATCAAACTCCGCACGTGGCAGAAATGCACAAGCATAGGCCCCACCCCCATCCCCAACGGTTAAAAAAATTCAATTAATCTGCTGCACTGAAACAGCTGACATCTCTAAGAAGCAAATTATCATTAATATTTATCCTAAAAGTGACAAGTGAGCATTTAATCACTACTGAACCCATAATATGAATACCTATATATTGCAATTTGGAATTCTAGATGCCAGCATTAGATGATATCCTCAATTGGATAACTATTTAATTTTTGCAGGCTTTCATTCCCCTGTATCAAACTACAGCACTTTTCTTTTTTTGGACATCATAAGCCAACAGAGTAGAGATAAATTAAGTTCCTAGCATTATCATTTAATAAAATAGATAGTACAGATAAACTTCGAACAGTATAACATAATCAATCCCGAATTACCATAACTCAGGTATTTAAATTAACAAATCCCCATTATTTGAGCAATTATCAACATATACAACCAGAAATTCACTTACATAAATATCATTAAGAGCGTATCTCCTCTCCAGATTATAAAGCACGCCTGGCTCATTCAAATAGGTCAACTTTGTCATATCATCAACACCTCCATGCTCTTCATCCGCATCTCTCAGAAACAGCTTTCCCGGAGCAGCAAGCACCTAAACAATCAAAATAAATAAATAAAAACTCCAAGCGAAACAACAAATCATATATTCTCTAAAACGCACAGAAACAACTTG
>BPVZ01000015.1:862342-874382 GCA_020521535.1 Rubroshorea leprosula
ATAATAATAATAAAGCATCTGGCTTCTCTTAACCAATATTTTCAATTTCAGTCCCCCTGCCTACCCATTTTGGACCTATCCAAACTTATCTAGATATTCCACTCACCACGAACTACACCTATACCTCCATCGTAATCACTTTATCACTACATGGTCCAAACTAAGTGGAATTGTGAAAGGTTAGATTCTGGCTTACTTGTTGGTCTGTTTTCCTTCTGAGCCTTGATGCCAGATCATACCAATTCATTGGTGAAAATTATTTCTGCAAATGGTTTTTGCCATTGGAGTGGCAACAAGAATAATGCTAATGTATACAAATGCAGAACAAGATTGATCGAGTGACTATGTAGCTTATAGTAGAGATGATTCTCTATATAATTGGAAACAAGTTGAGAGCATGAAATTTTAAACATGAGAGCTCAATGTCAGGAGGCAGTTAAATAAAGGCAGCTTGTGCTGGTTTTTGGTGTATATGTGGGAGGGAAGACTCAAAAGTAAAATAAATTATAAGGCCTTTGAAGTTGTGGAACTTGCCATTTATGCTTAGATTTTGGGGATGAAGCTACTATAGCTTAATTTTCATACATTTCTTTCCTTCTTCGGCAGTCAACTTTATTTCCAAAAGATTGTTATTAATTGAATCCTCAAATCCTGTGTTTTGTACATGTCAAGGATTTCCCTTTCCATTTAAGAACTTCATGTTCTTAAATGTCACTCACTCACAGCTATATGACATATCATGTTCCTCACTAATCACAACACATTTTTATCCTAACAATATTTTCAAAATTTTCAAAGCTTACACCAAGGGAAGTTTTTTTTTTTTTTTTTTATTGATGCCAAAACCAGGCCAATAATGTATTGGCCCAATATAATCCTCTTCCACCAATATCTCAGCTGCTAGGCACTAAAACAAAATTACCACTAATTGACCAAGAAAACACTAGATCCGGCATCAAAACTCAAGAAAATCACCTGTTTTAAACGTTACTCTACTCAAATCTAAACGAGCAATCAATAAAACTGTAATGCGGCGATTCTAATTAACAAAAATCTACACAACCAAAAGCAGCACGTCAGGAATTAGTAAAGCAAAACCCAACAAACAAAAAAACAAAATCTTCAAAGTTTCGAAGCAGATCAATCAGCTGCATCAGCTGATAATCACTTTCCAAGTCGGCGACATAAGTGCATTATTCGGAATCATTTGATTGATTTTACACCATCTTACACAGTTCATAGCTCGCTGAAATGCATAAAGATGCGGAGAAGAAGGAAAAGACTTACTTTGAGTGTTAGCAGAAGCATAGACGAAGAGAAATGCCGCCAAAAGAAAGCGTAGAGCGTTCGCCATTGCTGCCGGTAGTCGGAGACCTCGGAGAGATTTAAGAGATCGGAGATGGAACAGAGTGAGTCGGTAATCTGTCATCTTCGTTTAGTCGTTTGGTTAATAATTGCCGACATGCCTCCACCCGGGTTTCCGGGTTCTAACCCGAACTCATTGTCTTTTTTTTTTTTTTTTGGAAAAACAATTACTGTGAATAAATAATAAACACTTTTTGAATTGTTTTTTTCTTATATAAATAAAAGAATTTTTTAATATATACCTTTAAATTTAGGAATATATTTATTATATATTTCTATAATTAATTTTTATAATAAAAAATAAAAAATAATTTTAATTTTATTAATTATTTAATTAAAATGTTTCATGTAACATTAATATTAAAAATAAAATCTATTTTTATATTTTTTATTCAAATTTATTATATAAAAATACAATAAATGTACTTTTAAATGTATTAATTAAAAATAACTCATAAATATAAAGTGTTTTACAATTTAAAGTTTTTTCATTATACAAATAAAAAGATGTATTATATAATTTAAATGGCATAAATGAAAACTAAGACTTTAATTTTGAGGTTATCTTTATATTTAATGATATTTTATAATTTAATATAATTTAAATTATAAAATAAAAAACACTTAAACCTCACAATTTAATAATTATAAATCGAATTGTAAAAAGGGAATTAATTCACAACATATGTATAAAGCATTTATTGCTTGTGCTAGAAGCATTTACAGCTTGGATGGAGCTTTCTCGCCAACCACTTTAGAAGTCCGGTAGCTACAATGTCGTTTCAAAATGGTAAATTCATGATCTTTCGTGATACAGTGGGTCTTTGACAAAGTTTAAAAAGGTGAAATAGGTTGTTGAGATTAATTTTTTTTAATAGTTAATAGTTAATAATTAATATTATTAATTCATAATTATTAATATATAATTTAAAATATTTAATTTATTTAATTAAAATTAAAATTAATAATTATTTATACAAAGTCAAAACAAATGATTTTAAAAATCTTTTCATAAATTTAAATATTTGTTAAAAGAAAATTTTAAAAATAGTTTTCAAAATTTCTTTTAAGTAAATTTGGAAAAACAATTAGATGTATTACATCCTTAAATTTTCTTTAAATGTTAGTTTAAAAATCATATTTAAAATTTTTTTTCTAATAGCATTTTAAAATTGTAAGAAAATAATTTATTTTTTAAATACATATTTTTAAGCATTTGTTAAACACCTCATAATTGTATCGTGTGTGAGCAGTTACGTGATATTTTATATAAAAATTGTAAAAACAAAATTACTTGTTTAATTGTTATTTGAAACTAAATAAAGTCAAAATTTTATTTTTAAAAAAATAGTGAAATAATTTTTGTTATTGTTAGCGCGATTAATTGGTTCAAAAATCAAATAATTGAAAAAAAAAAAGGAAAAAATTTACAAATTGGCGCAAAGAAAGGGATAAACCGGATAACGGGATAAGACCTCTCCGATTCCGTAGACAAATCCGCCGGCGCTCTGTCGGAATGGCCACACTTCACTCCCGTGTGCACATTCGCACTTGCCCCTTCCTTTCCTCCATCCTTCCCCAACCTCTCCGCTCAAACCTCACCGGAAAAGCTAAGCGATTCTGTTGGGTGAGGTGCAGCCTGTCACCGGCGCCCCCACCCTATTTGCGGCAGAGCAGGCGGCTGGCCTCCATCTCTCTCCTCTCTCACTTGCTTCTTATCCCTAACCGTACACAACCCATGTTCATCACCTTCGAATTTACAGTTCCTCTCTCTCTCTCTCATTTATTTTATTCATTCATCAATCATTTCTAATTAATGTTTCAATTTTCGACATTGCAGAGGCTTTGGCCGGTGGCTTTCTGGATAAGTATGTAAAAAGGTAATGGGTATTGATTTTCACTCAAAATTAGTTTCCTTTTTGTTCTTTTGTTTTGTGGGTAACCTTTGCTTTATTAGAAAAACTTGATGGGTACTACAGAGATAAATAATGTCTGTGTTTAATGATTTTCTCATTTTTCAAGTTATGTTTTTCTTGCAGGAAAAAGCTTGATCCACTGGAGGCTTATGTACCTGCTGTTATATTGACTCAGTTACAGATTAAGGACTTAGGTAATTCTCTTTTGATAATTTAAGAGCTTTTTTAAGTTCTTTTTTGGGACATTATGTAGCTAGCTTGCAGAAATTTGTTTTTCTGGCATGCTTTCAAAATCAATTGCGAAATTATAAGTGTTCTTCAAGTGAGTTATACAACTTGCTCCCCTTAGTGTGGAAGCTACTAATATGTTGGTCTGCTTGGTTTGAATCGTTTTGATTGAGCTGTGTGTTTACTTTAATCATCTTTCTTCACATTTTTCGCAAAAAGTTATTGTCTTGATTCCTTTTTGAATCATTAATGCATTCCTGCTGGATACTATCTGGTTAATTTGGTCAAGGAATCATTCCGTTTCATTGTTTCATTTACTTGCTTTTCCAGTTGAGTTCATGGAAAGCTGACATTTCTGGATGAGGAATAGGTGTTAAGGTTGTTTTGAAACTCCTTTTTATCATTTACAGAGAAAACTCTGGAGGTTGATAAACCCGAATATAGTTTCTGCAGATCCCTACTACGTTCTGGTCCAGCTGCATCTCTACGTGTAAATATTAGAGCTGTAAGTCATGTATAATTTCTGTATCATCCAGCAAAGCAATCTCATTGCTCTGCTGTTGCTGTTACCTTCCGAGTGGAAGGATCAAATGACAATAAAGTTTCATAAAGAGACTACCACGTTAAGAAATTGTGTTTATTAGCCTAAGCATGATCAAACAAATGTCTCCTATTGTTGGGTTATGATTGTCTCAGTAATTAATACTTGTGTCTGGTTACAGACCAGATTAAAATCAATTACATATACAGTAGGCCACCCTGCATTCTCATTCCATCTTGCTTTATGGCAGTTTTTGTGTGCGTGAGTACTACTTCCTGAGCTTTGGAAATTTTGTTCGGAACTTCAGGTAGCACAATATGCTTCAGATGCTGGCAATGGTGAAGCTGCTTTCAATGATGTCGATCAATGTCTGCGGTACTGCAACTGCATTCCAGCTAGTGTGATAATGAAAGAGCAGCTTTAATCATTTTGTATTTCTCTTGTCACAAAATTGTTATGATAAATATTTTCATCTAGGATAGAACTACTTTACAATTTTCTGACACCAGCAATCTTTCTGCTCCCTTAGAGCCTTGGAGGAACTTGATTCCTTGCTTCTGCAGGCATCAAGAAATAATCAAGAAGCCTCAGTGAAATCAATGAAGGCACAGATTGGAACTGCCATTAGTGCACTGGACAGGTATTGCTGATCTAAATATCATTAACTCATTTCATTTTGCACCTCATGAAGTTTTGTCTCCTAATAAAGTTTTTCTTACAGCCTCCTTCAAACAGTTCCTTCGGACGTTTTAAGAAGGGGACAGGAGATTGCAGATGCCTATAGAAGGCCAGAAGACGATGAGCCTAACCAATTAGACCCAGAAATGAAGAAACTGGAATCACTCCTATGAAGTGATGGATTCCAAGCAAATGGAATTTTGTTCCCTGGAGATGCTTAACAGTCATCATATTGTAACATCATGTTTTTAATACTCTACATCGAGCTAAATTTTTTCCTAATAGGGCGTCATTTATCCCTTCTGCTGGTAATATCCCAAAATCAAGGATTTCATAAATGCAGTTATAACTGTAGATGAGTTGATGAGAGAGAAGGTACAGGGAAGCATTCAAAAGGGAAGGGGTTCATTTTAAATTTTAATTATCTCCATAAGCCAAAACAAGGATACAATGACAACCAGCTTTAGAACACAATTTATTATACGTTACACAAAGGATACAGCTACATCTGCTGCCTTTATGCTTAAATCAAAAACCAAGATTGGAAGAGATGATTGAACATTTACAAGAGAAGCAAATCATGGTAGTCAATACCACGCTCGTTTGATGCCAACAATCGAGCCATGACTGCTTCACACCTCCACACGTTGAAATTCAGGATCGCATTATGCAGGAGGCAAGCTGCTGAAGATACGCTTCAGACTTGGGCATGCTGCTCGTAACCTCCCCAGGCTCATAGAGCAAATCTATTAGTCATCACATCCAACAAATGCAATGAATTAATTAGAAATTTCTTTTCAGTAAATTCTCAAGCAGCAGAGGTAATATAAACAGATCTGGAAAGCACTGAGTGTTCCATGCAAAATGGCTTTTCAGAATGAGCATCCGCATAGAGAAACTGGATCATAAAGTTGTGAGATGGGAATGGTAAAGTGATAACAAAACAAATATTTGTCTCACCTTTGGACAAAGGCGGATATCAAGAGTCTCCAGTGTACTACAGTGTGATATGGCAGTTTCAATCACTCCTTCATTGATATTGCAACACTTAAACAACCAAGTTTAAGAAGACAATCAGATAAACTGAAGTTTGAATATGATAAAATTAACTTGAGGATGAAAACTACTAATAGAAAACAAGAATTACAGTTCTTTCAAGAGTGAGAATAAGGAAATGGCAGCATGATAAGAGGATTAGAAAGCTAATAACGCAAATAATTTACAGAACACATGACCATTGCAGCCAGATCAGTAAAAATAACAGATATACATTAAACAGGCAAGTGATTGCAGATCTGAATCACTATAAGAACTATCTCCAATAATTCATTATCTTTAGACCACCTAACTTGAGGCTTCTTAGATTCCACAAAAGGCATCACACTAACATCCCAAATTATATACGTAGCAAATACCTTCTTCCCTGCCCACTAAATATATCATGGCCCCACATCAAGATTATCCCTGCACCTGAGCTTCTCACCCAAATAACAAAAATCACACACAGAGAAACCTAAAAAATACAGCCAAAATATAGAGAAACCTAAAAAATGACATCTGCGGATCATCCATTTTAATGTGACACAACCAGATGAAAAATAATACCTCAACATATCTGACAGAAAAAAACATACCTGAAGAAAGAGACTGGTTAATCTAGGACAATCAAGTTTCAAAACTTCCAGAGAGCAACAATTGCTGGATAGACACAAACACAAGGCACATTACCAAACATGATAGCAATATGATAAAGAAAGAGAACTCAAAAAAAAAAAAAAAAACAATCAAGTCAAAAAATGCACACCTCATATTAAGAATGGATAAATTGTAACATGAAAGATCAACTTCCTTCAAGTTCCCTGACAGAGAAAGATTTAATGATGACAGGTGGAAACAACGAGCTGCTGGTGGAATAAGGACTTTCCTAATATTTGGACAGCCCACACAGTTGAGGTTCTGCAGCAATCTGTTCGCTTGCTCAATTGGCTCAGTGACATTCATGGGAGAAGACATTGGCTCAGTGACATTCATGGGAGAAGACATTGGCTCAGTGACATTCATGGGAGAAGACATTGGCTCAGTGACATTCATGGGAGAAGACATGCCACGATTACGCCACTCATAAAGTTGACCACCAGTAGAACCCCAATTCAGGTCATGCATATTGACACAACCATTCAAGCTCACATGAGTTAGGTGGGTACAACAGGCAAGAAGTTCCTCTATGGCAGACTGACAGAGGGTACCATAAGACAAGTCCAATTCTTGGAGTGCTGGCAGAGCATCGTCCTTGTAAAGAGGCTCAAGTGATGTGTCAGCCAAATATTTGCATGCTTGTAATGTCAACACCTTAATAATAGTAGTAATAATACAAGTAAGATAACAAAATTATATGGGAACAAAAAAGAGCAGAAAGTCTAAAATAGAGCAGAAAGTCTAAAATGGAGCACAAACTCTTCAGACATAAATCAAGGCATGTCCAAATTCCAGGAATAAAACCAAGAATGAAAATTTTAAATGACTCATAACCTTTTGCATTGGCATTTTAAATAAAAATTACCATTGTTGCAATATCTACTAAAAGCACAATGCATACCATACAACGTACCATACACTAAATCTCAAGCAACAACATCAGAAGAATTTCTAAGAAAAAGCATCAGTACCTCTCAATGTTCGATTCAATACATTTTTATTTTGGTGACTTTACACCAGCACAAAATTTAAATCTAAACAGTAAATGTTAAAAAAAGGAATATCGAACACACCTATAATACACCTTTTTCCAGGATTTTTAAAGATTACCTTAAGTTGCAAACAAGACTCAAAAACTGGCTGCAAATTAGTCAGAAAGGTGTATGATAAATCAAGTGTTGTCAGATTTGGAAGCAAGCGCAAAGAGTACAGTCCATCAGAACCAATAGATGGGCAAGACATCAAAATCAAAGTCTCGATCAGTGGGCAGGAAACTGTGGTTGCAGATAAGCAATCATCTGTGAGTTGGCTGCATAAAAATTAAATAAACAATCTCAGTAACCATCTATTAACAAGCATATCAAAGAACATAGCAAAACAACATGACCTGCAGAAGGAAGCATCCAGAGATGTTAAGCGAGGAGAATTTATGGATCCTTCGGATAAAACACCACATCCTTTCAACTCAAGGGAGACCATAAGTGGTGCATCAATTGTAAGTTTGTTCAATTTGGGGCATATTCCAAGATTAAGCGACTGAAGAGCAACCTGAGAATGGCAAGAATTTCCCAGTATGGACATAGCAATGGAGTTGCATGCATCAGCCGGTTCATAAAAATGAGGCAGATGAATTACATAACAATACAGCAATCATAGTCACTTACAGGGGAAAATGATGCTCTTTCAAGATGATCACAACCATCTAAGCAGACTTTCTCAAGACAACGGCATGCAAGCTCCAAAGCAGTGATAGCGCGGCAACCAACAAGGGAAAGATTCACTAAGGATGTGCTGCAGAATCGAATTTCTGTCAAGCTCTGCCAACATTTAAAGCAAGAGAATGAATCAAAAGGAATGAGAAAAGGATGCAAAGGTAACTACTACAAATGGCACAAAATCCAGTATCCCACAAAAGCAGAATTAGGAAGCAGAAACTTTTGCTATGATATAGCCAAAAGAGTGATTGAGATGAACATCATATCAACTAGGAGCAATAACTAACTAACAAAGAGGACAGAATTTACAAACCTCACAATTATCAAGAACTAAGGACTTGAGCCTAGGGCAACCACCATCATCGTTAAAAACTTCACAAATGGAATTTGTCAAGGATTCACAATCTGAAAGGTCAACTTCTTGCAAAGATTGGCATTGCAATGCCAAGGTTGTCAAGTTCTCCTGCTTTTTCAGTGCTAATTTCTGCATATTCATGACACCATTGCTTTAGTCCAAGCCATATGTGATACAGAGAAAGGTAAAAATAGGAATACTATTCATGAAGAAAACATACTTGAAGTGAACTTGAATTGATGCTAATGCGCTGGAGTGCAGAACAATTGGAAACTATCACACATGACAGCATTACACTTTGTAAATTTAAATCAGTAAACCTGTAGAGAAAAAAAAAAAGAAAAAAAAAAAGAAATTGTACAAATGTCAAGAATAGGAGAAGAATCCCCATTCACCCCACCCAAAATTTAAAAAAGCCACAACGAGAAACTAAGGAAGCAATTTTTTCAGTTAGATGGAAGACAAATGTACGTTCGACAATGAACCAATTGAATATTCTTTAAGCGAGGAAGATCAAGCGACACAGATGTCAATAGGTGACAGGAATTAAGTTCCAAAACCTGTACCAAATAACTGAATCAGTTTAGACAGCTCACAAATATTTAAACTGACAGCATACACAGTAGACCTCCAGATAAATACCTAGCGCAAAAAAAGGACATACCTCCAACTGATAACTATGAGATATTGCAGCCATTGAGGCTGATGTGATACCCTCACAACTCTCAAGCTTAAGAACTGTTAACATTGGCAGACGTACAGACTTCATTGAAAAAAAAAAAAAAGGAGCGAGAATGTATCAGACAAAGGCATATGGGATATTTAAAAATAAAATAAAATAAAATAAAAAGCCTAGTACTTTTAAAACCAACACTAACCACTAGCAAAAACTGACCTCAAGAGATATGTTTGGGCAGTATGAAGCATCAAGAACATGGAGATTAATACAAGTTAGAGCAATTTCACGCAATGTTTCATCACTAACACAGGAACAATTTGTCATGTCTAAAGACTCCAACTGTGAGCATGAAGTTGCTGCTGTACGAATCGCTGCATCTGAAAGCTTGTGGCAAGAGCCTATATCAAGAAGACGCAAAAGAGGACAATTGAGTGCTGCTTGTGCCATGTTGCTACGTTTCAAAGACAGGTCTTTTAGTTGTGAACACCTGCAAAAGATCATATCTTAGCAAAAAAAGCTTGATCAGATTAAATAAAAGCTAATATTAGTCTGGTTTAATAAAGAAGTCGTTTCACCTGATGGATATACGCATCACACGGCATTTGGTTAGTTTTAGGTGATGCAATTGATCATGGTATATGGATATTTCGTGACCATTGCCTAGGGTAGCATCATTCACATTCAAACTCGTCAACATATTACAATCTGCCAAGGTGGAAAAGAAGCTATCCCCTAGAGGGCCTTTTCCCAAAGTCAAAGACTCAAGATTTCTGCAGATGAGAATTAATACACGTATCAATTACAATCCCTAAAAACTTTAAAATGCGGAATATGAAAAGAGCCTGTTACCGTAAAGATGTCATTGCTTTCATCACAAGCAAATGCAAATTGGGAGTTCCAAAAACGTTCACTTCACTGGCATTTGGATACCGTCGACACATATCCTCAACTGCAAAGTATGTAAATCAGCTATATGACACGCACTTTCACCCCACCCCCCAAACAACACTGAAAAGAATTGTTTAAAGAAAATAAAAATATAACAAACAATGTCTATAAGATATTAAGATTTCCATTTTATACTTAACATTATAGATAATCTCTGATCAAGAAAGTCATAAAAATTCAGGCTGACAAAGTTTAGGATAATCAACTTAAAGAAGGGCCATGATTCAAAAGATTAAGTAATTACATCCCCCATATTCTAGTTTAATCCAACTAGTGGACTACATACTACTTTTGATAACACGTGCCACGGACAGAAGCATAGAGTATTATCACAGAGGAGGGTAACAAACAAGATAATTTTAAAAATATAGTGAGGGTGATAGGAATATACTCGTGTATTACCCTAATATAGAGGGTTCTTTGAAAATATGCATATATTTTAGCCAAAATCCTAGATGTAGAAAAACTTACATTGTTCAAGAGATATATTTCGGTTTTCAAAATTCAAACACCTCCAGAAATCTTCGTGAGCACTAGCTGCTCGCCACTGTTTACAAACTATAGCAGCTCCACAAAGACTAATGTGGTCCAAGAAAGAGAAAACCTGGAAAAGAAAAACAAGTAGGTGATGAATTGAATTCATCATTAAAATTCAAAAGCAAACATAAAGAATAGCTTATTAGAAAATTAGAAAACCACACCCTACCATATGCAATAAATCATCTGTCAGATCCATTTGAACTTCTAATTCGTCTGCCCTCGAAGCTCCACTCTCATCATCTTCATCATCTTTACTGCCACTAGCATCAAAGCGACTCTCATCACCCCCTTTATTCAAGATGAAATTATGATAGATTATTCCATTATTTGATGGCGTAGAGGAGTTGTGATTAATATTATAGACTTTGTCAACTGATGAGCTAGAGTTCCCAATATCGGAAGATGATGGGGTAGCAAAATGACATTCACTGCAAGGAAAAACACTTGTCCAAGTAAATTAATTTCATATCATGCACAAAGAAAGAAGAAATATTTTGGTATTGAGCTCATTTTCCTACAGAACAAAAACTGGACTAAATTTGAAGAACCAAAACAGAGAGTGAACCGAGTAATAGACTCACTGATGACCAGAGTGGACTTTGGCTCGCTTATGGTGGGAATCGTGATCACCATCCTCTGTACCTGCAGCCAAAGCGGAGCTGCTACTCTCACCCTCCCCAGGCCTCAAGCAGCGAAACGAAGGCCGCCACGAGGCATCATCCCAATTAGTTCCACCCCTCATCGCTGTGATCCTCTCCTGAAACACCCTCGAATCATCAGCCGGCGCAAGTCTGTCGAGACTGAGAGTCAATTGACCAGCAGCGTTCTGGCAGTCATCGTCATTTCCAGTATTACTACCCTCAAGGTCACCGCCATTATGGAAAGCCCCCTCCTTCATGGCTTCCTTCGGGGTCTCACAGTCGTCTTCGCTGCCGAAAAAGCATGAAAAACACCAAATCCTCATGCACCTAGAGGGCGCGAAAGTTTCCGGCTTTAGAAACACCAAGTCACGATCTTGTGCATTTCAGTCACCCTGAGACCCCGGAATCGAAACCCCGAAACTTCAGAACCCAAAATTGAAGAGAGGATCTTGATGATTGTGGAACCCTAATGTCGAAAAAGACGAAAACTTTAGGAAATTCTGAAACTAAAATTGGAAATCCAGAGACGAAACGATCGATTCATGCACAAAAATAGTAGAAAAGAGGAGTTTTGGAAGAGAAAGACGAAAATTTCTACGGAGAAAGGAAGGAAATAATGGATCTGATCGGATCTTGCAAGCTGCTGGTTGTTAAGGATGTTTTTATTTTAACTTGAAAAAAATGTTTTCTTTTATTATTATTATTATTTTTTTTTTCCCTGGCTTGAAAAATGAGATCG
>BPVZ01000015.1:878775-898897 GCA_020521535.1 Rubroshorea leprosula
ATACTATTCTTTTCATAAAGTTAACAAATTTACATGCTATATAAAGTGCACCACGCACGTGTCCTATGTCCACAATATCACGTATATAAGTTATATATTCGATAAAATTATCTTGAAAAACACACCCTTTGGATTGAATACGAAGAAAGTGAACTTTCTCGTTTTGGTTTTATGTTGAAAGAATGTACACATCAACATAACTTATATAAGTAATTTTAGAAATTACTAATAATCTGTCAAGAAAAAAAGATAGTCAAAGGGGCTCATGTCAATTTAAAAATTGAGACCCCATAAATTTAGAGTTATGAGTTTGATTAAAACAAATGAATTTTTGAAGTAGATTTTCTTTTAAAAAATATTATAAATTTGTAATTTGAGTTTCAATTCATTTGAAATAATTAACTCTAGGGAAAAAAAGCTTAAAATGATTAACAAAAATCATGTGTTGATGCATGACACGATTATCCAAGGACGTATAGGGCTCTGCATGGGATTAATCGAGAAAAGCTTCGTTGGTTAGTGGATTGAGTCTTACAAGAAATCATGATCTTATAATTGCAATGTAAAGCATGTTCATGGGACACATTTGGGGCCTCTTTCCGTTTTAACTTTTCTCTCCTTTTCATACAAGGGAAAGGAAAAGAAAGCCAAACAACGGATCATCATAAACCAAGTAGATTTGATTTGCAATAACTCAAAGCAATCCCCCGAGGGAAAAGAAAGAAAAGAAAGCCAAATCTTTTAGGGGAAAAACAACAATGAAAAGGAAAAGCTTTTGGAGGCGAAGGAAAGGAAAGGAGAAAGAAGAGAATCCAATAGCAAATTTACATCTTTTTAGTTATTGTACAATAATATCTGTTTGTGTTTTGAAAAGGATTTTGATTTTCGATCCAATTGTAAAGTTGAATTTAGTCAAAATTATCTCAAACTGAACCATCATTCAATTTTGAGATTGGGAATATGTAAAATGTAACTTGAACGGTCCATAATGAATTGGCCCATGATTTTGACAAAGACATGAAAGAACATTAACAACAAAGTCTTTCAATCAATTTCAATTTTGCAAAATGACAAGATGAACTAATAAAGACAATTGATCATATCATCAACAAGGGTATACTAAGACTGATGGTGGGTAGTCCTGTTTTTGAAAAATTTTCTGTCCCGGGGCAAGTATGCCCATAGGATCATAAACCCGCTTCATTTCCACAAACCTGCTCCATTGATCTCCAAAGTGTCGCTCCCAATCCTCTTGACATTGGTAGTGAGGAAGATACAGCTTGAAATCAAATTCCTTATCCCGACACACCTGCACGATCTTACGGTTTGTCGCGACCAATTTTTCAACTTCGGGTCCTTTGGGATACACGGTAGACCTCAATAACGCAACAATGTAAAAAATGTCCCCTTCCGGTAGCACCACAGACGTCCGACTATCCCATCTGGTCCATCAAGAAAAAATGTATTCATGTAAATAACTTATCCAAAAAGCTGAAAGCAGCATCAGTGATTCTGCTTATTTAAAATAATACTGTATATATAATATAAAGAAAAGCTAAGACAAAGACTCTATGCCCCAAGTCCCATTCCTATCTCTACATATAGTTGAATTAGGACAAAAAAATTATGGGAATTTCTTTTTTTCCTTTTATCGGTAAAAACAAACTGTTATTTTCCATTTAAGGGAAAAAAAAAAAATTGAGCAACATGGTTTCTTCATTTCAGGGTTGAGAATTAACGCCGCAAAACCAAGCTGATGGTTTTGAGGGCGGCGGCGGCGGCGGCGGAGAGAAGGGGTAATTCCGTCAACGGGAGAAGTCGCGAATGGAGCCCAGTCAAATTATGGTGTCATTATAGTTTAGTTGGTGAATAAATTTACTTGTCGTTTCTGATATGGCAAACACTTGAAATCGTCTTTTTCCACAACAAGGGTTTTCGAGCTGCCAATTTCCCAAAATACCCCCCGATCTGACAGATAAATCAAGAATAGAATGCCATGTTACAGTGTCATGGAGCACAACTGCAATTCACTTTCCCAAAAGAAAAAAAAAAAGGGGGGGGGGGAATTGGAAAACCCAAATTCTTATTTAGTAAGCAATTAGACAGCGTTAAAAAAAAAAAAAAAAAGAAGTGCAGAAAACTATCTTCTATGGACCCACGCAGTATCTCTGTCCCACAAAGTAGTACCCTTTATCTACGTTAACATAACAAACCAAACGTGACGCAAAGAGTAATATTCTAATTGTAGAATGATACGATGGAGTACAGTAGGGTGCAGGTTAAGACAGTAAAAATGGGTCAAACTGCTAATGCCAAACTAGTTGGGTCCCACGTAAAAACTGACCCGATTCTAAGTAGAAATTTTTTTACCTACGTACATTCGTAATCTAAAATGACTGTAACCAGCCTCTCTCACTGACTTAATAATTTGTTATGATAGAATTATATTAATTATATTTTTTTAATTTTATTTTAACAAAAAATTCAACATACCACTCATACTTTTATCTCGATGTAGAATTTGAGACGTTACGTTCAGGTAACCAACTGGATTCAAACATTGGATCCGTTAAAATCAGCCAACGTATATATCAGGGTGAAAGGGGCAGGTGATTTTTTTTTTTTGGGCCGAGAAAGGGCCAGGTGATGGAGAGGTTCAATTTTTGCAGCAGGGTCCACATTAACACGTGTCACGAGTATACCCAACTTAGTGAAAACCTCGTCACCCCCTCGCACGTGACAGACATTCAACTTAAAAACGATTGGGGAGTAGGGTCCACGAAATGGAATGGAATAGAGAGGGGGGAGAGAGAAATACTTACTTGCTTCGCAGCATAGGGTACACCAGCATGGGCCCACCGACACCATCCTTGACAATCTCCTTGAACACCGCTCGATCAAAATCAGCAATGTTTGGCTTCGAGACGAATATGTTTAACCAAGGGTGAGGATTTTCCCATATGCCGTTGGCCTTGGCGAGTTCCTCGTGAACGTTCACACGTAATAAAAACTCCATATAGGTCACGTCCACCTGGAACTCCAGTCCCTTGACGAATCCAAGCCGTCCAAGCAATCTACTCACAGCCTGTGGAGAAAATCAAGAAGGGGGAGGGGGTAGTTGCGTCATTTCGGGTGAGAAACAGAAGAACATGCCATTTTGTGGTATGCAGATTCCAGAAGATGATGGCTTTTTGGCCATTTGTGGGACTGAGGGGACCAAAATGTCAGCAAAATCTCAATGATCAGTACTACGACAGCTTCTGTTACAGTCTTACTACTTTAACCTCAACAAACTCCCAAAATTTCGAAATCAACCCAAAAAAAATTAAACAGAGGGAAGCAGAGGAAAGCAGTACTGATACTATTGTTGTAATTAACACCAAGCAATGGGCATTTCCAGAACTTCCCCAGACAGAAAATCCAATGGAAGATACACTATATTACCACCGTATGGCCTGTACCAAAATTGAACCAAGCCTAGAATTACTTCTTTAATTTTAACCTCGTATTAAGGGGAAATTAAATGCTACAGGTGTTAAGTCATTTTTGACTTTTTAACCCCTCCAACGGGGACATTCAGGTAGGACCCACTTTTAGTTTCGTGGTCAACAGCTTTAGACGGGACCCACTTAGCAACAGCCTAGGTCAAAACTCAGTCATAAGTGCACTCCTAAGCCCCACAATTGGCCAATCATTTTTTACACTGATCATGTATGATGCTATGCTCTGCGTAATGCAAGAAATTATACCAGGAAATGAGATAAAATAAAATATGAAAAAAATAAAAGTGTTTTAAAGTCCGTTTCGGTAAGTTGGGTAAAATATTCAATTTATATAAATTGTGTGTCAATTTTCACAATCATATTTTAAACTAACCTAATAAAATATACCGTAAGGGTAGCAGAAATTGGTTACCGAATCAATAGTTGCGGGGCGGTCAACGTTGCGGTAGTTAAGAGCCACCTCGATACAGTAGAGAACAGAGCCGGCGTTTGGAGGGATTAAAGTCGGGTCGAATTTGTGATTCGGATCCAAATGCACCTGTGGCCAGCCGTTTACCGGGTCATCACTGTTCACGAACACAAAACCTTCCACGTAGTCGAACGACTCGCCGGCCGGCCGAGTCACCAGGAACTCGGCGTCCCGAGTGAAGTCCTCAAACTCGGTGTAAACCACTCTTATCCATTTCACCTAATTAAATATTAAATCCGAAATTACTTGTCGAAAAAAAAAGAAGGAAAATAATGTAGAATTTCATCGCCGGAAAATAAAAAAAAAAAGGAAATTTTAGAAATCGGGGAAACACCGACCTTATCCGGTGCCGGATGTAGCAAAATTCTTGCTCTGGTGATAATTCCAAATTGACCGAGACCGCCGAGGACTCCGAAGAAGAGGTCGGGATTTGCGGACTCCGAACAAATCATAGTATCTGCTTTTCCGGTTACCACCTCCAATTCCGTCACGTTCGATGTTTGCGGTCCGTATAGGAAGGTTTGGCCGCTGACGCCGGCGTTGGATAGTGTTCCGCCCACTGTTAGACTGAGGTAATCTGTCCACGACCTCGGAGACAGGCCGAATTCCCTAACGCACCGTTTTAGAACGTCCTCCCATAATGCCCCTCCCGAGACATCAACATAGCGAGAGCCATTGATTGTCACGAGTTTGAAATGATTTTTCTCGGTGGACCGCATGTCAATAACGAGGCCGCCTTCCGCCATCGCCTGGCCGTTGATCGAGTGGCCGTTGCCTCTCGCCGCCACCGTCAGGTTCGGCGACCGCCCCGCCGCCTTGATGACGCTTGCCACGTCCTCTGTTCCTGCCGGTCTGATTAACGCCAACGGCCTGACGGATTGCATTCCGCCGAAATCCTTGTCTGCTATGCCGGCACCGCTGCTGCCGCCATCTACACTTCCTTGAAGGTCTAAGGAATTGCAAATACTCGAAACGTCACGGTCCGGTTTCGATTCCGCATCGTTCTCGTGCACGAATCTCTCCAAGTAGGCAATCATCATCGCCGGCCACCACACCAGAAGTTTCCAATTCCGAATTCGCCGGTGACGGGAATGCTTGACGTGGCTCTGTTTTTTTTTTTTTTTCCCTGTTTTTTTCTTCTCTTTCTTCTTCCCTCCCAAGAAATTGAGCAGAAAAAAGCTGTGTGCGTTTCTCGGAGTTGGGATTAAGATTTAAGGGATTTTATACTACTAATTCAGAAATGGTGTCTTATGACATCAGCAGCGGAGCTTGAATGCTTCTGTTGACATTATATTGTAATCCTATCTCCTCTTAATTCTTATGTCTGCCACTTCCTTTTACAGTAATTACGAGTAGCAGAAATTTTTAAAAAAAATATAAATGGAGAATAATTAATGAGCTTCTCCTTAAAAAAAAAATAAAAATTAAGTAGTAAAAATATATATGTAAAAAAAAAAATTGAAGTAAAATAATTTCATTGCCTAAATTAAAAAATAAGTAGTTTCTTTGTTGGGACACCTGATGAATAAACAAAGCATATAGCTTTTTTACCTTTTTTTTTTAAAAAAAAAATTCATCTCTGGTCTTCAAATTGGAAAATTTTAATTTAAAATATTAAATTTTTAATTAATTAAGTTACTTTATCGGGGTTAGAAAATAAATTGTAGTATAAATTTTTTTAATAATTTTATATGTTATTTAATTATTAATTTTTTATTTTATTAAAATTAATAATATTATATACATTTACTTATTTAATAAAATGTAAGATTTATATAAAAAATTTATACCAAAAAAATTGTTCCCTTGCTATTACCCATAAAATCGTGTTCGATATTAAATTAAAATAAATAAATTGGACAAGATAAATATAAATTTAGGAGCATTTCAAAAACTCCATTTATTCAAGACCTCCACTCATTCAAAAATACTGTATGTTTGAATGTGCTGTAGTTTTAGTTTAAGACAAAAAGTTTATTTGCATAAATTTTGTCTTAAAAATAAAAAATAAATAAATTGAGTACCGTTGAATGAGGCACTCATAATAGTTGGCAAATTTTGTGTAGTTTACCACTTCAAATTTACCTTCCAAAATTCTATTACATTCGAAGAAAAACTTAATTTATTTTTGAATGATTTTATTTAATTTTAAATAAATTTCCAGATTTTTTAGAGATAATTTTTTTTAAGTAAATGAGAAATTAGTTGCTTTATATTGAATCTCATAAGGACAACTATTAGAGAAATTAGTTGCTTTATATTGAATCTCATAAGGACCACTATTAGAGATAATTTTTTTATATTATTTAAAAAAATATTTAAATAATTAATTATTTTTATTTATTTAAAATTTATAATATTAAATATATATTTATTTAATAATATATAAAATTAATATAAAAAATAATATAAAAAATTACCCTTATAATACTGTAAATTTTATAAAGGAGCATTAGACTTATCCTCTAAAACCAAAGGAGACAAAGGAGCATCAGACTTATCCTCTAAAACCAAAGGAGATAAAGAAGCATAAGACTTATCCTCTAAAACCAAAGGAGATATTGGCTTAAGCACATCCAAATCATATCATCCTCGATACTCTAGCAAGTAGCAGCTTACCATTCTGACAGTCAAACAAAAACAAAAAAACTGCAGCCCACTATGCCAATTCATGTGCTCACTTGATTTACTTCACGCTTTATCTGCTGCAACTGACACGAAATAAAGCTCGCCATCTAAGACTTCACAATATACCCGTATACAATTTCATCTCACAATTAATTTTTACAATTGTTATGTATCAAAAAAAAGTATATTGATTGAACCTGATTTTTCGGGTTAAGGGGTTTTAGTAACGCTTGTAAGGTTTATGTTCCCTTCCTCTAGAGTAACAGTTCGAGCCGGCCCCATGACAAAATGTTCAAAAAAAAAAAAAATTGATTAACATGTTTTGACTAAATTATTAACAAAAATGTGCTTTTTTATATCATACTGTTAAGTTTGGAATCTTAATTTTTTCCACTTATCCATTTTTTCTATGAGGTTTTAATAAATTAGCTCATCTCATAACAAATAAAAAATTGTATGACTTTTTAAAATTTTTACAGTAAAATTAATTGTATTTGATTTTTTTGTTGTGTAACTAAATCACAAATATATTCTTCTATTTTTTTTTCTTGATATATTTGATTAATGAAACTTTAGATCTTTTAAATTTAAGTTTGTCCTCCAAGCATTAGATTTCGAGAAGTTGTTAATTTTAAGTCAACTAATTTAATTTAAATGAGAAGGTAATCTTTTTAATCATTTATAGGGGGAGGGAATCGAGTCAATGAAACATTTATATATATATATATATGAACAGTGATAGATGAGTGAATGAAACATTTGAATATAAAGATGCATGAAAACCTGCAGATTAACTCAGTTGGTCAAATAATTTTTAATTCCGACAAATGTTTTTTTAATACGTAGCAGTAGTATGATTTTTTTCCAGTGAAAGCTTAGTCTGGGGTGGGAGGAGGGCCTTAGGAGCCTAGCTCCTGATCCAGCAAAGGGACAAGTTTATTCTGACCAAAAACTTGCCTGAATCAACCTGTACCAGGAAACTTAATATATTTGCTTAATAAATTAAAGTCAACTAAATGCATTACTAATACATGTATGTTACTTATTTTTAGCACATTACATGCTTATAAAACCACTCCTATCTTTCTTTTATATATATATTATTATTATTATTTATTGATTATAGAACCTTCTTAGCAGCCAAAATCTATTAAACTAAAATTCCTCTAAGATTTTCTTAAATGATTATTGTAGATAAGTGCAAGTTGTTTGATCAATGTTAAGAATTCAAGAAATTAGTAGACTTTTATATGTCAACGTATTATTAACTTATTATATATATCTTACTACCTTTTTATAGGGATTATTCATTGTATTTTAAGTATTTTATGGGGAGTATATTCTTGTTTTCAGAAATTCTTACCTTTGGGATGGAGAGAGCAAATCTTTCAAGTCGACAGGTCACGATATAGGCATTTTAATATATTTTTTTTAACATGGAGAATTATAAGAAATAAAAGATTTTTTTTTAAATAATTAGTATGAATTGAATTTTTAATTAATTAAATTTAAATATTAAGATTTGAGAACAAATCACTAAATTCAAAAGTTTAATTCAGGTATTTAAAATTTAAATGACCCTACCGTAACATGCTTTTCTGTGATAGAAACAAGTCCCAACTTGTGCTGGACATTGTATATGGTTCCCATGGGATAAAAAATAAAGGCACGGTGGATATGAGAATCCAAAGCATGTATCACACCTTTAAAGTACCAAATGAATGCCCAAAGTGGCTCAGATTTGGATGGCTTTTAATTGCAACCCATTTTCGTACACGAAAGACAAATTGCATATCTTAGCTAGGAAGGTAGAATTGCTTTGCTCTTTTTCGGTAAAGTTAAATTGCAATCCATTTTCGTAAACTTTAAGCTCACATGGCAACATGGAGAAAAAAGGCTCTAATTATTTTGCTCTTTTTGGTTAAAGTAGTAGAAATCTTAATGCTATGGGTTCATCTTTGTTGGTGGGTACAGCATATTTAATCAAACAAAAAGTTATTATATAGTACAGACTACATAATTTTTATTATTAAATAAAAATAATTTTTTAATATTAAAAATTATTTTTTATTTAATAATTTTTTTTTTTAAATTACAAAACAAAAGAGTCATAGTTGAGAGTCAAGACATATGTGAGGTCCATTTTGATGCTTTGTCAATTCAGAATAAATTAGGTATCTTTTTTTTTTTTTTAGAAATTTTTTTATGGGATTCTTTTTTAGTATTTTAAGTGAGTGGCAATTGACAAATAGGGGAAGGATGACACATTTTGCCCCCATTATTTGTTTGCTTTTGATATCACAGCAATTATTTTATTTTCTCATACAGAAAGAGAGAGTAATGCCAAAAGGCAAAATATAGCCCCATGGCCCTATGGTGTCGTTTGACAGTCAATTAAATGTGGCTTTAGAGTTTCTTTTTGAGTTGGGTGGGGTGGGCCTTTAGATTAATTTAAGTAAGAACCAACAATTAGTTAATAGTTAATTATATCATTTTTTTTAGTCATTCATTCAAATTTATGATTATGGCCCCTAATTATACACATCACCGATTCAATCAGTATATTATTATACACTTGTGGCGTACCAACAATTCACTGGGATGGTGAGGAATTTTTTTTTTCTTAATTTCATCTCATGAGTAATTTAATAGGATAATTTTCTCATTTTTAAATCTATTTTTGTTCATTTTATAATTTAAACTTAAAAACTTAAATACCAAGAAACAAAGTCTTAATCACATAAACATCTCGTGAGGATGACGAAAAAGTTAGGTAATTTGGGTTTCTTGGTTTGTAAGGCATTTTTACAGTAGTTAAAGGAAATGTCTGAGACTTTAAAATTCCTAAAATTCGAATTTCCCTTACCCATCACACAAATAAATGATGACTTTGTTTTGCTAATTATAATGAGGGTGTTTTGAGGTAATTTTTGAGTAATTTAAAATTAATAATTTTTTAATCAAATTTAAAGGTATATATTTTATATGAGAAATGTTTTTTGTATAACTTTTTTGTTTCACTTTTTTATATAACTTGATGTGTTATTAAAATAATTAGTTCTTTTAATTCATGTGAAACTTATGATAGTAAATACATCCACTCATTTAATAACATGTGAAAGTTATATAAAAAGGTCATTTAATGACATGTGAAAGTTATATAAAAAGGTTGGATAAAAAATTATCCAACACCACCTATTTTATATTGATATGATATATTTAAAATTTAAAAAATAAAAGTTAAGTAATGCCTTCAAGATTTAAATTTTAAGCTTATTAATGGATCTAGACGTAATGACTTAAAAAAAAAAAAAAAAAAAGAAAGAAAGAAAAAGGAAGTTGTCACTGTCATGGGCAACCTTAATATTGCGAGGAGACATGAGTGTGAAGTTCTTTTGCCCTTATCTTATGACCCAAAAGCCTGCACTTTTGCCCTTTTAGTTCAAAGTAACCATCCAAACACAAAGATTAGAATCTGAACTGTCTATTATTAAATCCAAACGAAATCTTAAAAACTTGATTTGCTTTACTAGTCATCCCAAAGATGCCAAACTTGTCCCGTTTCGGATTTGCAATAGATTGTGTAGAAAATGTTACTTTGCATTCCAACACCCTCTATGATTACCATCAAGCTTCTTCATTTGATTGAGACTTGTTCAAAGTTGGCACTTTTTTTATTTCTTCCTTTGGTTCTTTCTTTATGGAATTATTATCTAAACCCTCAAGTTTCTCGATATGATGCGAGCTATATATTGTTCAAATTAAGAAAAATAGGATCATATAATAAATTAACCTCTCTTTTTAATTATTACATTATAAACTTAAACTTAGTTGCTTCGAATCATCTGATTTATGCATCCAAGTATGATTAATGGATAATCTTCGGGATGTAATGCAATAGATTATATTTATATATATGTACGTAATCTTGATTAGTTAGGTTCATGGATTTTTTTCATTTAATTTTATAGATCTTGTGTTGTATGTGATATGATACCATGATGCAATGTAAATCCGTTTTGAAAATGAGATGATTCACACATAATTAATTTTCTCAATAGGAAATCAAGTTCTATTGCACCATATATAATTTTGTGAAGCAATAAAATTTGGAGTTAATACATGTCTTAGGATCGTAATAGTATATTATAATATCACGTAAAATTATAAATGTATAATTATAATATGAAAATAGTGTCTATCAATCTTATTTTCTAAATATTAGGAAGAAAATCATTCTAAAACTATGTCATTTCAATAATTTTTATTGAAGAAGACTAAATTACCATATTTTTAAAGCATACATTAAAGTGATTTTTATTCCTTTTTTTTTCCTTAATTTTTTGAAGATAAGACGAATAAGCACTGATTTCTTATGATATAATATTAAATAAATATAATATGGTATTAAATGAGTAGATATATACGATATTATAAGTAAATCTTTTAATAAAAAAAATCAATTAAATAATGACAAATCTTATTATAAATTTACAATATTATGTAATATTGTAACTATAGTATTTTTGCATCTTAGAGAGCTCTAAAATGGATAGATCTCTTTTTTTTGACCAAAAGGATTTCGTAGGGTTGTTAAGATATGGTGATGCCTAATGCCTTCCAATTTAGACATCATGGTTAAGGTTGAATAGCCGCAACAAATCTTGTAATATCTAATTTCTCTCTTTCTTGCGTGTATAAGAAATACAGAGAAAATTCAAGAAGGCAAAATACAATTTTCTACCCATAAACAATGTGTTTACTTTCTTTTGATTAATGGTGTTAACTCTGATTTTCATTTCAATTAACTAGTTGTCGTTTACTACAACTCAACTGTTTATATAGGTCAAGGATGTTCTGTAATCACTTCATTTTAAGGGGCTTGATATTGCGTTTGTATTTTATGATACGACTCTGATTTTGATCCATTTATCCAGAGATGGAGTGATCGACGTTTTCAACAGTAACCAGATTGGTTTGAATCCGACAAGAAATGGAAAAAAAAATGCCCATTAACTTTCCATGAAAGTGTTACTTCGATATGATTTTAATGGATAAAATTCAAGACTTTGTCACCCAAACACATGATTTGATTCCATAGTGTCTTGACTATGTAAGAGGGCCTTCTAAGCTTATTATATCTCACTAGAAATTTTGCTGTCCAGTTATTTTTACACATTCTATTGCAGATAGCCTTTTTGATACCAATCTCTGGTGCAGCTCCCTTGAATGGAACTTGCATTATGTATAAGATAATATTGGGTTTCAATCCTCTCCATCATATTCCCTTTTGATCTTCTAAAAAGTCTACAGGAATGATATATTCTGGATTTGCTAATACAATTTGTATTGTCACATAATGAAAATTTGATTCTCATCTTCTTTTTCTCTCATATATATGCTATATATGTTCAGAGCCTGTATGATACACTGATCATTCTAACCAAAATTCCCTTGATACTCGTTGATTTAATCTGTATCGCAATCTGCATCGTTCCTGGAGATAATAGTCTCAGGATCATGATATGAATAGTCAAGCATAAGGATGCTTATTCCCCTACTTCGTTACCTGTTCAATTTTATGTAACATCAGGACTCAGAAATACATATAGGATATAGCAGAGATGAAAAGTACGACTGTTTTCTTATACCAAGTCATGTTGGAGTCATTCCCAACCTGTAGTAAATTTTCAGTCCATATCTTTGAAGTGTAATCTGATCTCTATAAACTTACATTCCATTTTTAGCTGTTCAAAGCTTAGATATGTCTAAGCTTGACATAACTGGAGATTGAAATACTGTTTTTCTGAAATTCAGGTTAACTTGCAACTAAACTTCAGGGACAACTTTCTAACCCTTCTGTTTTATGCTTGATCATGTACTACCCTCCACTGGGTGCTAAAGTTTTTGGTTTCATCAAGCGTTTAAGTCCAGAACATGAACTGTTTGGTCAAAAAGGCTGGTACTTATTGAGCTCTTGACTATGGTATAGACTTTGTACCTGGATAATGAACACTGTCTAGGTGCACTCTTCAGTCTTACCAGAGAAAACGATGCTGATGGTGATGCACACTCTTATCTGCGTCCTTACATCCTAATGACCTGTCTCTAGGATTTCTACAGGCCCAACTTTTATATGCCCCACCAAAGTTTCTTTGGATTTTATTGGGCCTTTGTCTTCATTGGATTGTTGGCCTAAGCCCAGTGAAGATGTGCTTACATGAAGCCCAGGCTCCATAAACTTTCATTGGAATTGGGCTCCTTTTACCATCTTCAAGGAAATAGCGGGTCCAAACAGTACTATTGTGACCTTTGAGATAAGAATTTAATTTAAACAGTAATCACATACAACCAGCTAACTATAGGTATAAAAAAATTTTTAAAAAAATTATTAGTGTATATTTATTTTAATATATTTTATAATATTTATTTTGATTGAATTATAAAAATATAGTATCAATTCAATTAATTTAATTGCTTCTTGTGTTGATAAAAAAATTTAACTAGTTTTTACATCTTATAATATGATTGTATTTTTAAATTTATTTATATTTAATTTTAGATAAAAAAATTTAATAAATCTTTTTTATAATGTGTTAAATTATAATATATATCAATTCATATAAATATATATATATATATATCAATTATTATGAAAAATAAAATAAAAAGAAAAGAAAAGAAAAGAAAGAAGCCATTCCATATTTCCATGGACGGCCAAGAAACACGAGTACAAGCCACTGGCCAGGGATTTTAAAGCTTACAAGTTACCGACAGTGTGCCTCGGGAGATCAGAATATCACATGGAGTTTACCTGTTAATGGGTAACAGTTTGAATGTGAAGATTGCTTCAAAGCCTTTCATTTATTGCTTTACCTCTGTTTAAAAAAGGAAAAAAACATTGTACTTAACTGCAAAACACGAATTAATAACAGTTTGGAGGCCAACCTCCACATTTAGAAGGCTAATCCCATCTTCAGCTTGAATAGCAATATTGAACTTTTCACTAAACTAGATAATTGCTCAACATGCAGAAGAAATGGATCTGAGCATCATTGCCCCAGAAAGTTACCCCCAATGTGATAACTGAATAATTTTGGTCAGATAAAATGTAGCTGTGAAATGAGGAGCTTCACCCTAAATAGTAGTAATAATAATAGTAAGCCAACTGAATAAAATTTTTGATTCACAGTTATAGGAAATGTTGTAACATAATTAGGATCTGTTTTTCACAAGCATGATTATAGAGTAAAATAAAATAAGGAAATGTTTGTTGTATAATTTTTTTGTTTCACATTTTTGTATAGTGTGATGTGTCATTAAAATAATTAATTTTTTTAATTTATGTGAAACCCGTAATATTAAATACATTCATTTATTTAATGACATATAAAAGTTGTATAAAAAAGTGAGACAAAAAAGTTATCTCTATAACACCACCTAATAAAATAATCCTTTCCAAACTACAATTTCTATGATTGCTATGATGCTTTTAAGTTCTCATAGGGCATAAATTTAAAAGAGAAACTGTCAGTTTCTGGTGAACACACTCCAAATAATGATGGTGGAGAATGGGGTTGTGCTTTTCAACTTAGTAAATACTGGCATTACTGTAGATTTAATTTAGCACATACTACAAATTAATTCAAAATAGTATTAATTTGACTACAAGAACAAATCCAAAAGGGGGATTTAACAAAATTTTCTTAGAAAAGGTTAAGTTCCTCGGAATTTTATTAAACAATATTCTCTTTTACAAGAAAAATGAGACACAAACACATTACGTATATTCATAAAAGGTCTCAAGTGGATCTCTGTCAATCTGTCCTCTGCCAAGCCAAACGAAGAAGAGGCCATGGAGTTACCGGCCCCAATATTCCAACCGAGCAACTTATTCTCCAGACAAAATACCACAGAATAAAATAGCATCATTAGGCATAGGTTCTTACCCTTTGTGTAATATTTTAATAGTTAAGAGTTTGAACTATTAAAATTGTTAAAAAAATAAAAGAAAGCATTATTTTTATTGTATAAACTATCATTGAGTGTATAAAGCAAATGTGTATATAATATATTTGTAGTTTGAAATGAATGCATGTAAATGTCAAAAATTTCAAGAGGTATAAATAAAGCCTTGAAGTTTGTATTAAGTACACATAATGACTTGAAATTACGTTAAATTAATTTAAATGCCCTTATTTTTTTTTTATTTCACTCTTTTATAGTATGTTTAAGTTAAGGAAAATAGAGAGAGAAAAAAAATTTGTTTATTTGGTTATCAAAAAAATTGGAGGAGTGGAGAAAATTTTTCTTCATTTTTTATAAATTTATATACTTATTCAAATGAGTGGAATGGAAGAATTTTTTTTATTTATTTACAATTCCTTTCCCCTTCCCTTCATTTCTCTAAACTCATATATATAATTAAGTTATGGGTCTTTAAGAAATTTTAGGTAATTATTTGTGCCATATGTAAACTTTAAGTATATATGTGTACATTTTGATATTTTAATTTTTTATTTATGCAAACTCAAAACTACAAATCTTTTATATGCATTTGTCTCGTATTACAAGTAGTTAAATCACAATTTTCAATTAAAAGAAAAAAAAAAAGGCAAGAATTTGGCGACAAATGCATATTGGAGGCATTCAGCTGGCGTATCATGTGCTCACAAGCATAGAGCATATTTTTTACATTCCTCAAACGAACAACAAAATTCCCTAATCCGTAATTTATGTTTCTCGCTTGCGAAGAGTACTTGGATATTCTCTGCAAGCCTCCCATGGAAGTGATGGTTTTGACTGTTGTTTTCTTCCGTGCTAATTTGATGCTCTTGTTGTTTTCAATCTGTTCACTTCAGTTCTCTTATCATCATATATTCCTGATTCCGATTCTTGACTAGTAAATATCATCAGAACATCACATGCAAAACAGATGAAATTCTGCACTGAATTTTTGTTTATTTTATATGTAAAAGTGGGGGTCTATCCTGCTGGCATGATTGCACATATTGGTCTTTATGGTTTTCGATTCTTGGATAGAAAAAAAATTACCAGCCAATGAGTTTCATTCTGGATATAATTTTTTAACATGCAACAGATTCTCTCCATTCTTCAACCATCAAATCAGATTGTGGTTTTGTGTTTCATTTTTAGTAGGTAGTTGAGGTTCATTTTTCCTTCCCAAAGAAAGGTAGCTAGGAAAGCTGGCCTCAGGCCTCCCTAGCCCATTTATATATATCCCACCTCTTTCAACCCTTAACCTCCTAACCCTTTCTCTTCAGTTTGCCCTTAGAATTCAAGAGTTTGGCTTGAACATAGAGGAACAGAGAAAGGAAGATGCCGATGACTCCAATAAGCAGTAAATGCACCAAGAAAGAAGCGAATAGAGGAGCATGGACGGCTGAAGAAGATCAAAAACTTGCTAAAGTCATTGAAATCCATGGTCCAAAGAGGTGGAAGATAATAGCAGCCAAAGCAGGTTTGAATTTTTCTCCTCCTTTGATCCACAAATAAGTTACAAGGTGGAACTTATGTATGACCTCAGCAGCAGTGAAAATTAAGATTTAAAGTTAGTAGATATCGGTTCAACTTAATGTAAACTTGCTTTATTTGGTATTTATATGGTCAAGGCTTGATCCTTTTTTCAGGTTTGAATAGATGTGGGAAGAGTTGCAGACTTAGATGGATGAACTATCTAAGACCTAACATAAAAAGAGGAAACATTTCAGACCAAGAAGAGGACTTAATACTTAGACTCCATAAACTCCTTGGAAACAGGTATATGACATGAATTCCTTTTTATTTTCCTGTTCCCCTCATATGGTAGTATTAAGTAAATATAAATAACTTGATTCATGGTGATTCAGGTGGTCTTTGATTGCTGGTAGACTACCCGGTCGGACAGACAATGAAATCAAGAACTACTGGAACTCTCATTTGAGCAAGAAAGTAAAGCAAAATGAGAAGCAAAATGGGAGATCATCAGAAATACAAGAGTCCATGCCTAAGAATTCCAAACTGAATGAGCATAATCTTGATGCCATTTCAAGAAAGCCTGAAGAGGGGACCTCCAATGGAGATTTAGAGGCTAAACCTAACTTGTTTGGGGATGCGTTGCTTGATTTTTGTAATGAGGAGCCTCTAGATTTGGGGTGGATGCGGGAATTCCTTGAAATGGATGAGAGTTGGTTTAACCTTTTGTGATACAAGTTTGAACTTTGTCAGTATCATAATGTTTGGTGTAATCATGCTTGGTTTGTCTTGGGTGTTGAGGTTGCCAAGAAAGTTTTTGCTAATCCAAGGAAAGATCCCAGCAATTCCATAGCTTCTCATCATCATGCCTCGCAAAATGCCGAGTAGGCAGGGGACTTTTCCTTGGATTAACATGTGGTAATAAATGTGTCTATGATTTTTCCTTTTCCCTCCAATTTTCCTAACCATTTCTCTCTTCTATGATAAATTAGGTTCAAATAAAGTGTTGCCACTGTACTCACTAAGTTGTGTCGAGTGTGCACTTTTCCATCTTTTAAATCTTTTTAATAACACAAATCAAATACAATAAGGTAACTTTACTTAGTAGGCACTAAGCCTTACTAGCACTTTATGAAAGTTTGCCGGAATCAAATGCACAAGAAGGCCAAAAAAAGATTAAAACAAAGGGAAATACTATTAGGGCAATCATTTTGCCTTATTTTTTTTGTACAACTTAATATGTCATTAAAATGATTAATTTTTTAAATTTATATGAGATCCATGATATTAAATACATCAACCAATTTAATAACATATGAAAGTTATATAAAAAAATAAGACAAAAAAATTATTTTTATAGCATCATTTTTATTTTTTATATGAATTATATAATAAAAAATAATTATTCTCTTTTCATTCTTGTAAAAAGAGCTGACTGTGTCTACCAAGACTTGACGAGGAATCACAAAAATGAAAATGCTAATGAGTTCGCTATTTTTCATGCTTGCAAAAGGGAGAGAAAGAACACAAGTGGAAGTGGGGTTCCAAGAGGGTTTAAACCTAACAATGCGAATGAGTAAAAAACAGTGTGCAAGACAGGAACGAACATAGACAAAGATTTCGTGGACCAAATAGCTGCAAGTGTCCAAGAGCCAGACCAGACACAGGAAAAAAGTGGCTAATTAATACAAACACAAACAACTAAGAAGACAAATGACTAGACCACTGCTGAGGTGGTAGGGACATTGATATTTATACTTCAGAACCTAATAATTCAGACACTTTACCCCCTGTTCTCTATCCTGTAATTGAAACCATATATTCACAAATATTCTGCGCACCCTTTTCAATAATCAAAACCTGAGTTCTGATAAAATATTAGGATAAAGGGAAAAATGAAAGAGAAAAAAGAAAAAAAGAAAAAAAAAAGGGAGAGATAATAAGCCTCTAATTTTGGGCCTCGGCCCAAATACACTCTTAAGCGACCTAAGTGAAACTTTTCATGGGAAGATGAGTTCTGATGGGCTGAATTTGACCCATTTGCTCATTGAATCTGGGCTGGACTGGCTGGATTATGATCCAAAAAAATCTTTAATTTGGGATTATATCTCACCTCATAAACACAAAGCTTTTAGGTCTCATTCCAAGGAATTTGTAGCTTTTGTGCCAATAATTACCAAATATTGGGATTTGGCCCAAAGAAAAACCTGTGGCAGAAAATTCTTGACATTTCCCTATTAAACCCCTCTCTGGTTGTTCAAATGTTGTATTCTTGTGTACCTTTCAAAATGTTTTGTCCCTTTTCTCGCTTAATTGATGAACATGACAGAAAAAGAAAAAAAGAAAAAAAGTGTGTTTATACTTTATACCTTCCGCGGAATGTTTTTATCATGTATGGACCAAGTTGGACAAAATGCCAAAAAAAGGGGGTCGAAATTAAGACAGAATGCATTTTGGGGATATATTTGAAATTAGACCTAGATTAATTAGAATAGGTATAGAGAGTAGAGATAGATGGGGTGTGGAAATAGCGGGAAGAAGAATGGAGAAAAAGTGAAGTCAACTAGGTAAGAGGATCACCGTTGGATGAGTCTCGAGATTTGCGGCAGACACAGGATTTAAAAGCGGGAGACATGAGGACAAGGTACTGTACTCATTTCACGTGCACATCAATTGTGTACTTCCAAAACCATGTCTTTCATGTCTGCACCTCCACTGCCACCTCTTGCCTCCAAGAAAAAAAAAAAAAAAAAAAGAAAAAATTTGCCTTAAATAAAAGTGTTTCTTTAATCTCAACTCTCCCATGTTATGAGAATCGAAGTTTGAATAAATGATTTGCTTTTAATTTTTAATGTTTGGATTTAATTAATTAAAAATTTAATATTTATTAACTATTTGAAAATTTCTCTTTTTTTTTTCTTATAATTTCTCACGTTTGAAAAAAAAGAATAGAGAAAAACTCTCCCATGTTATAAAACACAAATGGTTATAAGAGAAGTTTATTTTATTATTTAAATTATATTAAATTGTAAAGTAAAATTGTTAAATAATTTTTTTAATATTAAGAAGTTTATTTATATTTAATAATTGATATAATGTAATTTAATATAATATAAACTATATTTTATTTTTTTATTGTTAGATTAAGGTTAGTGTATTATAAATTATTCTTTAATTTTTTTTTGGAAAGATTTGTCTAACAACACACCTTTTAGTTAAAAATTAGTGGCTGGATTAAAAATTTAATTTATGTACGTTATATAAATTAGCTTTATATTGATTTAATATTTATAGTTTTTTTTTGATAAAAAAAATTTATTTATTGATAGACATTTAAAGATATTAAATTTTATATAATTAATGAATTGATTAAATCTATTAAATTAATTTAAAAATTAACATGTGTAATATATAAAAATAAAGTTTTTGATCACTGATTGATTTTTTAAAATATTAATAAAAATATAAAATTTTAGGTAAACTCTTTAAAATAAGTTTAAAAAATAATATGTAAAACACTTTTTTCAAAAAAGATTTAATAGTAGTGAGTAGTGGGGTCTTTCATTGATATATTATAATTTAATATAGTTTGAATGGTAAACACAATATTCAATGTGAAATGATGTCTTATAAGTAGTCCCTCAACCTAGTTCTCTTCCACAATTTAACCCTCAAACTTACTTTACTCATTGGCACCTAACTTGAGCTTGTCAACTACAGGTTAATTACGTCCCATTAAAAAGTGAGAGTTACCCAGAAAAGTCATGCTTAATTAAAGGTAATGTCTACACAAAAATCTTAGTACTTTTTTTGACGAAACACAAAAATCTTAGTACTTAATTATCTCTCTTGTCTATATTTGGATAGGAAAAAACCTAGGTATAGTCAAACTTTAATGCATGTTAATGACCTAAAATGGCTTCTCAATAGTATTATGGTATCATAAATCAACTTCCATATGCGTTATATATAATCCACTTCTTCCACCAGTTCAATCCTCATTAACCATCTTAAATAAATCAAACCTTTTATTAAATCTTATTTCTCC
>BPVZ01000015.1:898997-909368 GCA_020521535.1 Rubroshorea leprosula
ATAACTATAATATTACGTGATATTATAAATTTATAATATGGTATACAATTATATAATTAATTTTTTTATTAAAAAATTTACTAATAATATTATATATATTCACTTATTTAATATATAATAATTATAAAATTATAATATTAAATAATATTATAATATAGCTGATATGGCATTGCCAGTAGTAAAAACAGAATATATATATAATGCGTCTCTAATTTATGGAATCTTCAGGTGGTTATGACAAACGGATTATCCGTACTTCATCCCCTAATTTTTGTTCATTAAATTTGAAAATCCCATAAGTATAATTTTTTTTTTCTCTTGTTTGTATTTTGGAGATGAGAAACTAATAAACCTAGTACATATAGCAGCGTTTTTTTATCTTTATAATTACCATCTTCTTCTCCTCTCAAATCTCAATCCATTCTTCCTCCGAATCAAGCACTACTCTCAACTCTTCTGGCTCCTTCTACATTTCAAAATATGCATCCTTCCAATTATGATGCTCAAAACATTCACCTCCAATTAATGGATGATGGTGGGTGTAATTCTTCAGTTTTTCCCATTTCCAATTCCCAGAATCAAAATCCCCACCATTCTCTTTACGAACCCCACTTGCACCACTCCCATGGAAGCAAACCACCGGACCAAATTTTCCGGCCACCGATGGTCCCCGTTACTTATCGGCTGTTACAACAACATGGGTTTCAGGAGTTTCATGAAAACGAGAGATTGCATCAGCATCAAATGTCCCACCCTTTTTCCACTACTGTGAATTTCATGGGTCTGAACGAAAACAGTGCCGGCGATGATGGGGTTTTGAAGCATCAGCAAGATGGCACTTTTCTCCACCACAATCGACAGAATTCCCTAGTAATGCCCAATTGTTGGAATACCCAAGAAGATCCTGTCATCAAGGAACCTTTTTGGTATTTTTATTACATTCATTCTGTTTCCACTTTTACAATCACGTTTTTGCACTCTTTTTCTTTCTGTTTGTTCTTGGTTTTTTTCCTAAGATTTGTGACTTTTGTGTACTCCATGCGTTTGTGGAAATGCTGCAGGAAACCTCTGAATAGAGGTAAAAATAAGGAGTGCAGCACTGAAGATAGCGTACGAGCTATGGAGGGTAACGAGTACAACAAACCTTTGCAACAAGCAGATGATTGCAGAGCTGAGAGATGTAAGGATTCCAGCAGTAAATACAGACTTTTTAATGAGCTTGAAGCAATCTGGAGTCTTGCAAAGTTTGGAGAAGGTAATCAAACTGCTGCTTCTGGGTCTGCTCTCACAGGAGAAAATTCACCCAAAAAAGTTAGTTTTTCCAGGATGCTAACAGATGTTCAAGGTCATAATGGAGGTGGGCAAGGTGGGGTTGCTAATGCGGTAACCGGGGTTGATCATGGGTCCGAGACTTCCATTGGGGAAGAAGCATCTTTGAGAAAGATTCAGAAGAAGAAGAGGAAAATGAAAGTGAAGGAGCAACTGAGTTCAATGGCAGGGTTTTTTCAGAATTTGGTGAAGCAAGTGATCGATCATCAAGAGTTTCTTCATAGAAAATTCTTGGAAATGATTGAAATAATGGAAAAAGAGAGGACAGAGAAAGAAGAGGCTTGGAGGTGCCAAGAGGCTGCAAAGCATGATAGGGAAGCCCTTGCGAGAGTACATGAACAAGCTATGGCTTCTAAAAGAGAAGCTCTTATTGTTTCATATTTAGAGAAAATCGCTGGCCAAAGCATCAATCTTCCAGAGAGGACTCCATTGTTGCCACCGGAAGGGGCAATAGAACCCAGAAATAAGTTGGGTACGGTTGAGCTTGATGCTAACAGTAGGTGGCCTAGGGCTGAAGTAGAAGCCTTGATTCAAATTAGAAGTGCCCTAGAATCAAAATTTCAGGAACCCGGGTTAAAGGGACCCCTTTGGGAGGAGGTGAGCTCTGCTATGGCTTCAAAGGGTTACCAAAGAAGTGCTAAAAGGTGCAAAGAAAAATGGGAGAACATAAACAAGTATTTTAGGAAGAGCAAGGAGAGTGGCAAAAAGCGTTCTCAGCAGTCTAAAACCTGCAGTTATTTCAACCAATTGGATCAGCTCCATTCAAGAACAACCAGTCTTTGTCCTCTTTCATCTAGTTCTTTGATTAGCAGTGATATGGAGGCACTGAAGCAAGGTGATTCAGAGTTTTTAGAAGCCTTCATTTCTGGTAGAGACCTTATAATTCCATCACCTAACTCTACTGGAGGCTTCAAAGTTTCCGAAATGAGATCCCCAAGACTGGATTTTGAGGGCAGTATTGCTGGTAATGAGAATATACAACAGAGAGGGAATAGAAAAGACAAACAAAGCAACAATGATGACAATGGAGAGTGAAAACTAATCACTTGAAAGGCCCCTTTCTTGCATACTATTAGGTAATTCTTTTCAATTTCTAGTTCATTTCTAATTGGCAGTTGTTTGTGTTTAATTTCTGTATGGTAATACATATTATGAGCTTGAGTTGGGGAATTGGCCTCTTTCTTCATAGTATGCATATGTGGATCTGGTAGATAATATATCTTTTCTTGTTCTTTGGTTTTTTCCTTTGTACCATCTCAATTAGATGGACCATGCATTAATCATTTTGCACCCAAAAAAGAAAACATCTTTTAGCTTCAGAGTCTGAATCCCAAATCGATCTTTAGCTTTGGCTGCAAGAGATTGAAAGTAAATGATTTCGCAAACATCGGGTTTTTTAATTCATTAATACCAACTAGTAGATATTTGAGTTCAATTGCTAATGAACAGTGCATGCAAAGAAACATGAGTACGTGTGGGGTGGGGCCTGCCTTGCATGGCACAGCAGGGAACGACAGAGAGACATCAGGTCAGCCTTCCTCTTCCTTCCATTATAGAGTTTGAAATCTGAGCAGAGAGAGAGATATATTAATGAACAACTGAGATGACATCACTGATACAAGCCCGCACGGTGAGACCATATTCATTTTCACATGCTATATCTGATTTTCAGCAGAACACCTCGTTTGCATTGTACCAATCACCTCTTTTCTTTGACTATTTCTTTTTCTCCGCGGGCTCCTGGCTTCCTTCACCTGCATGTTTGGCTCCGCTTTCGATATCAACTGTAGTACCTTTAACTTTTTTGCAAACTTGATTTCAATTTAGAGGCTCAAGTGGTGATATAAAGTTTTAGAAGCTCATGTTTGAGAATATTGTTGATTAATTAGTCCTAGTTATTTAAAAAATAAAACTGTGTTTTATAAATTTGACTTACATAAGTTAAACTATTAGATAAGAGTGAATTTTTAATGTTGAGGGTTTTGCCACTCATTCAACAACTCTTAACTGCATAATGGTGAACTTTGTCAAAAATTTAATTAGGTGTTCCATTTCAACATACACTCATAATAGGACTTGCTAAATGAGAAATTTAAGATAAAAAATATAAAAAAGAAACATGTGTGATTGAAATATAATATGGGCTATTCTACTTGTTTTAATTTTTAATTAATTTTAAATTAGATGTTAATACAAATCATATAGTGTTAGGCGTATATTTTCATGATGAAGTTTTGGATCTAATTCATATCAATATTGCTAATAGCTTAACAATAATTTCTTTTAAATAAAAGTAAAAGGTTTGAATTTAAATTAAATGACATTGGGTGAGGTAAGCTATAAGAAATAAAAAAAGAGTTCCTTCTTATTATAAAATTTAAAATAAAATAAAATAATATAAAATAAAACTACCAATACTGCATCATGCACTAGAAAATTCAAACTAAAAAAATCAAACACTAGCCAATTAATTAGGTGAGAAGCAGTATGTTTAGGTGTTAATAACTGCATAGTACTCATTAATTACCATAAAAAGATAAAAAATTAATTAAGGACAACTTTTTTTATGTTTTTTTTATACAATTTTATGTGTCGACTCTTTTTATTTATTTCAGACTTATGATATTAAATGTTTTTACTCAGTAATGTATCAACTTATTTAATTACATATAAAAATTATATAAAAAATTATATAAAAAATTATCTTAATATCATGCCTTAAAACTTTTCATTTGTAATTAATCCATTTAACAAAAAAGAAAAAATAATTAAAACTATTTGGGCTTTTTAGGATGAACAGTTCCCAAAAGGGCCGAAAGTTACATTTGGTTTGGGGCCAATCTGGATCAAGTTAACATACGGTCTGGGCCTATAAGTAATCCACCAAAGATTAGTCTTGGGTCCTTGTCGGGTTTGTCACCTTCTTTTATTGTTATCTTTAAGGAATCAGAAAATCAATTCCACCCCACCTAATTTTATTAAAAGGACCCAATATCATTAATTTTGAGGCCCAAATTTCGGGAAACAAACCCTTTGGGCCTCTTTATCTCTTGCATCCTTCCAAAACCCAACCCCTCCCATAATTTGGGGACGAATTGCGTTTAAATGGAAAAAATAAAAAATAAAAATCTATATAGTTATTTATTTAAGGGAAAATGTCTATCCACCGTTCCTCTTAAAAATTAAAAAAAATAAGTTTCAAAAAAAAAATTAAGAAAATATTACTTTAAAATTATATTATTTTAATAAATTTTTATTAAAAAAATTTCAAAATCATATTTTTAGAGTATAAATTATATTATTTTTTATTTTTTCTCATAATATTTTATTGAAACAATATAGTTTTTGTTTAAAACAATCAATTTTATTTAGTATTCAAATTTATATAATTTCATAATTAACAAATTACAAAATCTTAAGTTAAATTACTTATAAATGATAATATTTTTATTGTTACAAATATTATATTACCTAATGAACATTAACAAACTCGCACAAAGTGCAATTTATTATATTATTTAATAAAGTAAGGATTTATTTACACATAAGTTTTATATATTACATTTATATAAAATTTTAATTATTATTTTTTTTTAATAATTGAGGTTTATTTATATTTATTAAAAATAATTATTGTTTTATCTAAAAAAATCATAATAAATTTTAACTATTAAAAATTAAAAGATAAATTATTAAAATTTTATAAAAATATAATGTGTAAGATTTTTATATAAGTGGATCTTTATTCTTTTTAATAATAGTAATATTATTATTATTATTTGTTTTGGGCCCAGGATACTCGATTTGCGAAAGACTTTAATTTCTCTTTTTTTGTTTTTTTTTTTTTTTAAGTTTTGTTTGATTTGATTGTGAATAATCATGGGTAATTATAATTGTTGGTTGATAAAATAATTAATATTAATTTAAATTAATTTTTAAATTAATATCTTTAAATATTTTGACTAACTATTTAAGAAAAACATTATTATAGATTGATAAAATTAACCAAACCAAATATATCTTTAGACATTACAAAAAATTAAACCTTCTTGCCCAAAATCCGTGGTTTTTTAAGTAGTAGTAAGTTTTAATCCAATCAAACTTTGGTCCCCTTTTCTGTTTCAAGCTATAATTCCTTCATTGATTTGTTTTAATATTTCCTCTCAATCTTTTTTTAGTGGGAAAACCCACCTCAACGTAACAAGAAATACATTAGAGCCCTTTATGCCGATGCCTGACGTTAATTTTTCTTTTTAATTTTTTGGAAATGCAAATAATTTTTTTTTATATATTTATTAAATATAAAAGGCACTCGTATCCATATGTACTGCTGAACAAGTACAAAAATTAGTTAACCATCCAGCACAGCCTCCTTTTTAATGTAGGTCATAAACATAGCTGAGGATTTGTTAGCCTTGAATAGGTGATGCCTGTTGTTAATTAAGGTAATAAGACAAGAAATTTATAATTATTTAAAATTAATGTAAAAAATTAAGCACTAATATATAGTACAATTCCAGTCCAGGGGGACATGAATTGATATTCCTTGCTTTCTATATTCCTTTTCATATTAATTTACTAGATATTCGAGATGGTTGACATTGACTAAATCGAATTGAAAACATAATCTAACTTCAGCATTCTTACAAGGAATCCGCACATAATCTACCTCGGCTCTTGCAGTTGCGGCCTTGCCTATTAAAATTTGAAATTTGATGCATTCACCAGAACAACAAGAGCTTGCTATATATTAATGTGGCAAAGGAATGCAGACGGACAGGCAGTCCCTTCCAGGTTTCATGCATGTTTCAATACCGGAGCTACTGTTTGTTTGTTTTTTAATATATGATAAAGTTAACATAAAAGTATATATATTATACGTACCACCACATAATATACAAAATTAGAGAAAATTTAAGAAAAAGAACCACATTTGTGAGAGCTTCGAATCCACAATCCTAGTTCTGGGGTTTAGTGTTTGCTATTATTGTTAAAGATTATTCAACCTAAAAATGATATATTCACCATGCACTATAAAAATTGAATCGAAAATAGTTATTGTTGTCAGCCAAACATAACATTAAATCAGGAGCTTAAAGACTACTGTTTGATAGTATTATAGAGAATTACTAATTTTTTTTTTGAATAAAGGTAATTATTTACAATTACAAAAGAAGAGGAAGAAGGGAAAATTGAGAGTTGAAATTCAAATCTTTTAGTGGTGTTCTCACTTTAGGGATAGAGTGAAATCACTCTGTATACAACATAGAGAACGAGAATTACTAATATTAGAGATCATTCAACCTAAAAATGATAAATTCACCATATACTATGAAAATTGAATCGAAAATAATTATTATTGTTAGCTAAACAAGACCTTAAATAAGTGGCTTGAAGACTACTGTTTGATAGTATCAAAAGTACTAAAATTGATCAAGGTAACAAAAAATTACAGATTTACTCATAGAAATAATCTTACCACTTATTAATCATGTCATGTGTCTTATCATAAAATTACTTATATTTTTAATCATAAATTTTGAGTTTAATTTTATGGGCAGAGCAGCATACAAACGCAGGTCTTCAGGTCTTCCTGTTTCATATATTACTAATAATTACATTTTTAATGGGACATTATTGTTACTACTAATTTGATAATGTCACATTAATACTGTGGTCGGTACATTTGAATGGCCGACCCTTGGAAATCTGAGGTCACATGCATTTTCTCTTCTGACTTAAATTGACGATCAAATTTACTTTCATTTCATATATACTACTACAAGATAAGAGGAAGAAGCGCGCGTCAGCATAAATTTACTGCCTTTAATTAATATTCTCCAAAAAAGTTTGATTTCCCTTAAACATCTCGATTTTGAATCTTGTAAATGAAAAAACATGCATTGAGAAAACTTCTCTCTTAATGGAGTCTGACATAATTAAATTTTAAATTAGTCAGGACTCAATGTAATTACTAAATATTATGAAGTTAATACAAAAAAAAAAAAAAGCCTTCTCCAAAGGTGGTTCAAAATAAAACTTGAGCTTCTTAAAATAATTAATTCACTACTAGAAACAGGACTTGTTGGGAAATGTTATTTCGGGCATGCAGGAGGACCATCATAAAAGCACCGGCCGGCTATGCTCGGTAGCCATATCTGTAGAATTTATTTTATAAACTGATATTCTTAAAATATTATAAATAATTCATTATTTAAAAAATACTAAATTTATGTGGTGTTAGATAACATTTTTTATGCGGTAATAACCACCACCAATAATTAATTAATACATATAACTAACACATAAAAAAAAAATCTACTACTAATACACAGACTCACTAGGTCAAGAAAAAATAAACCTCAAATCGATTATTCTCAATCAACATTGCACGCACCAAGACGGAAGAATCATGTGTACATTAAGCCTCCATGTTAGCATGAACTTTCATCTGATCATATCCAATCCGTCGTAAGCATTTCCTCCGAAAACAGTGGATACTGCCCCAAACCTAATGCATGGCTAGCTTCCTCCGTGCCATTCTCAAACTGGTCACACAACTTCCAAAACTCTGAATCCGATGTATCATCAGATAGCAAAAGCTCCCCAACATTAAACTCTTTCACCAGGTTTTGTGCATGCTGAATTTCATCACTCTTTTGTTCTTCAACTTTGGCATTATCGTGCACTGATTGAGGATGTAGAAAGGCATCAGCTGCTACTTTTAACGGTTGCTGTGTGTCTGGAATCTTAGATAAATTGAGTGTGTTCGTCTTGATTGCTCCACTGGTTTCAGCTGGTGATGAAGATTTAATGTCATTTTTCTTGATCATCTTGGCGTCTTTAGGTTGCTTTGGATGTTCACCTCTCGCCTTCTTGGACAAAATTGTGTTCCAATAGTTCTTGATTTCATTATCTGTTCGGCCCGGAAGTCTCCCCGCTATTAAAGACCATCTGCAGATAATCAACCCCATGAAACTAGGAACGCATCTATTGGGAAGCAAATGCAGTAGCGGATCATGTAATGATCATTTAGCTAAATTAGGAACTACTTCGGATGTTGATTTTGTTGTTATGGACGAGGGTCCCTCTGAACTCCCCTTCATTGGAACAGTAGTTCCAAGGTCTTTTTTTTTTTGTGAAATAGTTCCAAGGTCTATTCCTACTATATATGTAATTTGCAGTAATACATGACATCTCTATTTACCCAAAAAGCCCCATGAAACTAGGATCGTTCCTGTATCAAACGAAAAATAAAATTCCTGAAATATGTTGTAAAGGAACAGGGGAAAGACCTGTTGCCCAAGAGCTTGTGGAGCCTGATGATGAGATCCTCCTCTTCTAGAGAAATGTTACCCCTCTTGATATCAGGTCTCAAGTAGTTCAACCACCTTAGCCTGCAACTCTTTCCACTTCTTTTTAACGCTGCGCATGCACCAAAATGGTAAATAGTTATCATCAATATTTCCATGGAGAAATGATAGACAATTTATCCATCAAGTGTTTGTGGTCTGTCCATGAGAGTTTAGTACTTACCAGTTTTCTTGTTGATGTTTGCCCATTTGCCTTCGCCATGGATTTTGATGTAATCTATCAGAATCTGGTCCTCAAGCGGACTCCAGGCTACTCTGTTCATCACTTCCTTGGAGCAACCAATCCTGCTGCTCATTTCAGCTCCTCACTATTCTCTCCCCCTCACTCGGAGTTTAAAAGGAAAAGAAAGGAACTTCAATACATGGACTCTTCAGTGTTCTCAATAGATTCTTATAGAGTCATAATCATCCATTGGTTGGGCAACAAAAAAAATCTTAATAGAGTTTTGTTTCTTAGCATGAGTCACATGATGACCATGCTATAACGTATAGTACCCCCGTAATAAAGTCATTTAATTCCACTGTCATTATTGATATATGTATATTATATATAGGTAAAGCCAGCATGTTTTAAATTGGAATTAAAAAATAATATGGAAAATGTGGAGATTAAAAAATTTAGACAACGGTAATCTTAATTAATTACGAGTCTCTTAGACTTAAATAAGTGAACTGCATTGCAACTCCGGTTCGGTGTTGTTTTTCGAGCATTTTTCTCTATCTTCATTTTATGTCAACATTGTAAATCAGCTATAAAATCAATAAAAATAATAATTAATAAATTTATTTAAAAAGTATCAATAAAAAAATATAATGGGCATGAAAAAACAAATTTAGTTTAAGTGATTTATGATATGTAAAGAGTAAATTTATTGGTATAACAAAAAAGATACACATAATATGTCATTCTGAAGATATTATAATTTTATAATAATATTTCATGAATCTACTTCACTTACAAAGTTAATGAATTTAAGATATCTTTTTTTATCAAACAAATATTTAGAAAATAGAGTAGTATAAAAACCTAAAAGAATATGGAGGAACTACCTATTGAGAAAAGTAACATGTCATATTTATATGTAAGATTCATGATCTTGTTACTTTTATTTATAATTTAATTGTAAAAATAAAGTAAGCAATTATTATGATATAATGTATCTCAAGTAAGAAAACTAACCCATAATAGTTAATTTGATCAAAATTTTAATATAGAACAATAAATTTAATTCGTCAATTAATTATTGAAAGTTATCACATTGCTGGATTTGACTTGTTTGAAGGTTGATAAACAAGATTCTCAACTAAAGTTTATATCAATTAATCAACAATTTTATCGTATGACAAAACTAGTGTTAAACTGGATTAAACATGCAATTGAAAATCTTTTTTTTTTTTTCTGGGAAAAAGAGTTTACCCTAGCGCCTCTTTCTTCTTTTTTTTTTTTTTCATGGCTGTTGCTCTTTCTTTTTCTTTTTTTATTAGCTGTCGCTTTTCTCCTTCAATAGGTAAGGAGGATGGGTAAAAGTAAGAGTCTCTCCCTCTGAGGGTTTTTTCTCATTTGTAGGAGAGTTTTTTTTTTTTTTTTTTTTTAATTGTTTTATTTATACCTTCTATGGTTCTTTAATTATAAATAACTCTTTAAATTTAATCGTTTATAACAGTCAAA
>BPVZ01000015.1:914163-928924 GCA_020521535.1 Rubroshorea leprosula
GTTAATTAATTTTTACGATATAATTAATTGAATTTCTTACTAAATTTAAATTTTTTATTTTATTAATAATTACATACATAATAACAAAAATAACAAAATTAAAGTAATTACTATGTAATTATTTATAAATATATAAACTTTCAAATAATATATATAAATTGATACCTAATTAATTAATAATATAATATTTACAAAAATATTTCATACAATGCGTTTTCAAGGGAATTAATATTAACAGGAAAAAAAAAAAAACAGAAGCTGAGAGTCGAATGTTGATGTTAAGAGTCGAATGTTGATGCTGAGAGTTGAATGTTGATGCTGAGAGTCGAATGTTCATGCTGAATGTTGATGCTGAGAGTCGAATGTTCATGCTGAATGTTGATGCTGAGAGTCGAATGTTCATGCTGAATGTTGATGCTGAGAGTCGAATGTTGATTCGAGATCCTACAGCTGGCTGGAGAGAATTGTAGCACACAGCAGGAGAAGGATCTGATTGGAGATGGCTTAGGATATCTCCAGCACGCAGGAGAATTGGAGCTAGCAAGGTGGATATCTGCAGCATGGGTGCAGAACACGTACGTACATATGGAGATCAATGGCTGAGCTATGATGGTGTAGCACGCAGGAGAAGGAAGTGTCGAGAATTGCATAACATATGGAGATGGCTGAGGATATATTGTCCAGCATGCGCATGGGAATGAGGTGGGCTGAGTGGACATGCATATGGAGATGGCTGGGATTGTGTAGCATAGGAGAGACAAGGAATTTGGGCATCTGCAGCACGCATGGAAAATGGGGGGAGGGGGGGGAAGGGGGTTATATAAAGGACTTTCAGCAACAAGAACCATGTTGTTGAAAGTCTATCTCACTATTACCATCATGCTCTATGTTGTTAAAACATATTCAAATTTTAAATTTATACTCACCAACAACGTACAACATGTTGCTAAAATTTAAAATTAATATTTTTCCCTCCACTGCTCAATGATTAAAATTAATATATGTTAATTAATTTTTAATCTTAAAAAAAAATTGTATACCTGAAATTTTATTTATTATTAAATTATTATTAATCTATTAATTTTTATTTAATACTAATAAATTAATTAATATAATTAAATTTAATATATATAAATAATTTAAAACACTAATTTATTTAAAAATATGTATGAACATGTATATTATGGTACATAAATATTTCATATAAACTTACTACAATTTTTTGCCCTTAGTCGACTTTTAATATAAGAGTCAACTCTTTTCCCATAAGAGTCGGCTCTTAAAAGAACAGAGTCGACTATACCCACCATTGGGAACTTTCCTTGCTCTCTGGAATTTTGTAGTCGAATATTACTCCTTCACAGTCGAATCTTGGAGGCATTAGAGTCGACTATTTACATAAAGAGTCGACTCTAACTTGCAGTAAAATGCTCGAATCTCTTTGGAATTTGGGAGTCGAATATTGATCCTATATAGTCGACTCTTGGAGGATTTAGAGTCGACTCTTCATTCATAGAGTCGACTTTTCATTCATAGAATCGACTCTAACCTGTAGCAGGATGCTCGAACCTTTCTAGAATTTGGGAGTTGAATGTTGATCCTATATAGTCAACTCTTTGAGGGTTTAGAGTCGACTTTTCATTCATAGAGTCGACTCTAACCTGCAGCAGGATGCTCGAACCTCTTTGGAATTTGGGAGTCGAATGTTGATCTTATATAGTTGACTCTTGGAGGATTTAGAGTCGACTCTTTATTCATAGAGTCGACTTTAACATGCAGCAGGATACTCGAACCTCTCTGGAATTTGGGAGTCGAATGTTGCTTTTATATAGTCGACTCTTGGAAGAGTTAAAGTCAACTCTTTATGTATAGAGTCGATTCTAACCTGCAGCACATGCTCGATGGAATTTGGGAGTCTAATGTTGCTCTTATACAATCGACTCTTGGAGGGTTGATAGTCGATTCTTGATGTATATAGTCGACTTTAACATGCCTGAAAGGCTCGAACCTCTCTAACATGCTCCAACTTTTGTACTTGTTCTTACTACACTTTGATTTTACCATATCACATTACATACAATGTCATTTATCATATCACATATTTTCAATTCATCACATTATTATAAATATGTACCACTTATATAATTCCCTCATCTCATAATCATAAATTAAAAGATAAGTATATAAGTACCACTTGCAACATTTAATATGACCATTTACATATTCTAAACTTGCAAATCATAATAATACAGTTAATATTACCACAAACCATTCAATTCCAACTGACATATACACCAATGTCCTAACAAGTTCAAATCACAAACCCAGAAACTAAAAGTATTTTCCTCAAGTATCAAGAACATGCCAAGTTTTGCGTTCGCAACCTCATGCACACTGATCATTCCGACCCAAATGGACCTTGGTAATCTGCATCAAATCTCGGCTGGTAACCATAATCATCTTGTGGGGGATTGGCTGAAGATGTACCTGGAGATCCTGATTATCTCCCCATTTGGCCCATGGGGAATGCAGGTTTTATTGGCATTTGCACTGGCATTGCATGAGGAAATGATGGCCCACTAGCATGAAACGATGGCCCAACAGTAGGGAATGATGTCCCTACAAGAGGAAATGCTTGCCCAGTGTGAGGCAATGATGGTGTAACACTAGGCGGGCGCATCCCGTAGGCACTAAAAGCAGCAATTGCTGTGATAAAGATGCCTGCATCCTCCCCATGTCTTCCAACATCCGTTGCATTGCTTCTCGTTGCTCTTTGACTTGCCCTATTTCGTCTCACATCATTTGCATTGCCTCCCTATCTTTGGCTTGTTTTTCAGCCATGTCTGATATCATTAGGCTCACATATGAAGTCCCCATTGGTTGTCATTTTCTATATGTAAACCCAAGTTCCTCTGGGTTTACCTGTGAATCAATTCCTGGCATGAAATTGCTGTGGCATCCCCTAACAACAGTTGCCCAAGCGTCATTGTCCCAAGGTGGCTATGATGCTGAGTCCAAGCCATATGTAGCAGAGCACTCACTGACATATGTATCCTACAAAAGTAATGCAAAAAAAACTACAACATATAACTGCAAATTTTTAAATGTTGTATACACATAACAATGCTGAAAATGTAATCATTATTATTTACGAACAAGTGATAACAAAGTAGCAATCATCGAGAGACAATCAATAGCAAAACAAAATTGTTTCATTAACACCTACACATACTAATACTTACTCATGCAAAATTTTTGTTATATTTTATTTAATACCACTAACTTTATTAATAAACCTTTTATTCACTTTTTCTAACAATCTATGTCACTCATAGAAATCTTTTTATTTAGTATGTTCGCACTTACATGCCGAGTCTTATGTTTGTTGCCACACCATGGAGCTTCTTGTCCTTGGGGGACACCTTTTCGTAAAGTATGTGTTTCCTTGTATAGCTCTTAGTGTGCTGGCCTTACCCCCCCAGCAGTTTTGATCTGTGTGTCACAACCATATTATACAAGGTTAGCAAGTTATTATATTTATAGTTAATCGATAATTATACAAAAATAATAGAACTTGTGTTCATTATCTATTATATATATACACTTTTCTTTCTTTTCTTACTTACCATCTGTTCTTCATGCACATCAAAACTCACTAATCCTGTAGTGTGTGTAACTCGTTCCCCAGATGCTCGGTTTTTCTTCCCCCTCTCGCTAAGATTGTGAAACTCAGCAGAATCCCAATAAGCGCATAATGTAGGCCATAGGTGCTCAGGCACCCATACCGGCCTATACTCACTGTTTGCACGCCACTTATCCCGTTCATCCTTCATATTATCACCCATCCTTTCCTTATTGATCTTAAGAAAGCCTTTTGGATTGCATCCTCATCCTCTAAACCCCATTGATAATGTGTCTGTCACCACATACAAATAAATTATTTCCATGTAACTTAATAACATATAGTATAATAACACATGTATATACATCATATCTCATTTTTTTGTATATACTTAATTACCATTTTGTCCATACAAAAGAGCTAATTGAAACGAATCAAAACTTTTAATACTTTATTGACAAACTCAGAATTATAAGGATTTTTATGTCATATGATGACTATTATGATACCATATTGTTTTACCAAAGTCATACGATGACTGTTTTCTTTTTTTTTTTTTAAGTGTATGCAGTACTCATACCATTAAATTACCTGTATCAACCAATACACCAACAATAGTGACTTATACTTTATCATATACATTGTTACGTTATCATTAATCATACACTACATATGTGATTGAAGGATTATGTATGAAATGATAATTACTCTTACTTTAAACAACTCCCACACTTGCAGCCTTTTCTGTTCTGGGAACAAGTCATAGGTGAAGTAATCACCATTATAAACCGTCTTCCATAGGGTCGTAATCAATCTGGGGACTTCAACATCCAAGAAGGTGCCTTTATGCGAAATTTGTATAAATGGTCTTTCATTTGGTCTTCTTACAGCCTTTTTTAGTTTGTTCGGACCTTTTCCCTTTTGCTTCCCATTATGGGATGAGGCTGCTGCATGAATAGAACCTTGTGGACTAATAGACCGAGTATGCCCTGCGTCCAATACTGGTGTAACGTCACATGCAAGATCTACAGAGTTGTGACATCCTCGTCTCCCTGATGTGCTGCGACTACGCGCGGAGTTGATGGGCCCACCCAACATCCTGCAAAACATATGGTCACATAAAATATGTCAGTACTAATGTCACCAAATAAATATATGTGCAGTTTATAAATTTTCTTTTTATAAATATTTACAACATAAATAATGGCAATGAAACAAAATTTGAAGAAATAGTCACTAATCATTCATAAGTATATTTGTTAATTACGAAGTCTTATACACAAAATTTATATTTTTAAATGATAACCAAAATTTAAAACTATTATTGTACATGAACTTCAATTATTTAACGACCATTCAGTCTCACTACTATTGTCACCAACATCGCCTCTTGCTTCATATCTTTCATTTCCTTCACTCGGATTTTCATCAACATCATCATTTGCATCTCCATTTAAGTCAACCATTGTTGCTCCTTCTGCATGCAGATTCGCGCGTTCTGTAGATGCCAAGTTGGAACTATGCTCATTTGATTGTGTGGATGGTGGCTCTTCATCTTGGAATATTTCTTCCATATCAAGTGAGGTTGAAGAAGCGTCAACCAAATGTTTAGCACGTATTTTGCATGCGGCGAACCATCCATGAGTTGCTCGATTATTTGATGGGTAACTACTGTAATACACTTGCATTGCTTGACACGCAAAGCAAAATGGCTCACCGGTCGACAATTGATATCGTGGGTTGACCTCAACAATGTTGTAAACTTGGTTAATGCGTGTTCCCCTACATGCATCAAACCAATCACAATTGAATAAGACAATTGTCTGCATTTGCGCATGTGGTCCATAATGCAATAGTTCGATGACTTCGTTAAGGATGCCATAATAATCAGTCTCAGCATCATCAAATATGGTTGTTCCTTTCACACATACATCACAGTTATATGTTTGTCTTTCACTACTGGCTTTTTGGGTCATAAATATAAAATCATTGACATAATAACCTCTGTACACATTCACTGTCCATGATGAGCCCAGTGCAAGGTATTGCAAAACCTCATTCGCTTCATGATAGTCATTTAACACCTACCAAATTTATATATATGTGTTGTTAGTCAAATTTATAATATTTTCGTTAAAAACTCAATTAGTTAATATATTGTATATGGCTATATATGTATAGGTATATAATAATATTTGAAACAACATGACACGATGAAAAATATTGTTTACCCTATCTTTGAACCACATAACAAAACTTCTGGTACGTGCTTTGTGTGGAGTAAAAGGGGTCATATATACACCAACTTCTCGATCAAAGATGCTAAAATATGGAAACAATTATGTGTGACCAAAAAAAGGAATGTTGAACTTTCCTGCTATGATTAAGCAAGCTTACTTTAAAATTTTAATAAAAAGGAGTTTAGTTTGTCATATCTTACCTAAGAAGCGCATCAACTTCCCTACAATTTAGTAGGACATAAAGTTCAGCTGCCTTCATCTCTTGAGTGGTTAGACAGCGTGTCTGTGAATGTGAACCCATTGGATGACCAGGGCACGCAAATATCGAGAATTCTGTGTTCCTATAAAATGGAACTGCTATAAAGTTCCTTGGGGGCTTACTCCAACTTGTTTCAAGATCCGCACCAAAATATCGTGAGCAAAATCCTGTTATTTCATTAAGAATGTATGCTTCGACAATAGATGCCTTAACATGATTCTTGTTCCATATTGTTTGTTTAAGTTTGTGTATTTGTCTGTAAAATTTGAAATTAGATATGAGCATAACAAATTATTATAGATTCTGTTATACTTGAAACTAGTGCATGAAACTAGTGCAAACTTGTTTCCGTTACCGTTCAAATTGGTATATCCATCGAAATTGTACTGACCCACCAATTCACGCCTCGAAAGGAAGATGGATTGCTAGGTGCTCCATACAATAAAAAAAATGACGGCAGAAAGATTCTTTCTAACTTACATATTATTTCAACTATCTTTGTTTCCCAAACTGCCATGTCTTTTATGTTGACATTTGGGGAACATAGTGCATGGAATAAATTACTTACTTCTGTTAATGGACCCCATATAGAATCTGGGAACAAGCCGCGGAAAGCAATTGGAATGAGGCGCTGCATGAATATGTGGCAATCGTGACTCTTCAATCCAACTAAGTGTAGCTTAGCTAAGTTCACACAACGTGCAATGTTAGATGCAAACCCATTTGGAAATCGCACATTTTTGAGCCATGTACATAAACATCTTTTTTTATTCGTGTCAAGTGCATAACTTGCATTTGGCATGCAAAGCGACCCAGAACTGTCATAGTACAAGTGTAGTTCTTCCCTATCACAGTACAATGGTAAGTCCATTATTGACTTAACATTGTCTTTTGAGGACGAGTCATTCATGACTGTGTGTGTGATATTGTCAAAAAAATTCATCTCACAATGCATGACATCAAGATTATGTCTGATCAAGTTATCCCCCTAGTATGAGAGTTCCAAGAAGATACTCCATTTGACCCAATTGTGTGTTTCACCGAACCCGGGAATAGTTTGGTTTACTGATGGATTTTCAAATAAAACATCAGGTAGTGCAGCAACTCGAAGTCGAACGGAATGACTATCTAACCGTGGAGGGGGGGCCAAATTCTAAGTGGCCCTTAAGGAATTGAGATGCATCCATTCTGTACGAGTGTGATGTAGGAAGAAATTGCCGTTGACAGTCAAAGAAGTAGATCTTGCGATCATACTGCAAGTAAAAAGTACAAGTCATTTCCATGCAATATGAACAAGACAGACGACCATGCATGCTCCATCCAAAAACCATATCATAGCCGGGGAAATCTGTTATGGTCCACATAAGCATGGCTTGCATTGTGAAATTCTGTTTACGAAAGCTATCAAATGTTTCTACCCCCAACGACCATAACCGTTTCAAGTCATCAATAAGTGGACGGAGAAAAACATCAATGTTTTTTCCTGGACTTTTTTGTCCAGAAATAACAAGTGTAAGGAATGTAAACTCAGGTCACATGCACATCTTAGGAGGAAGATTGTAAACAACAATGAAAATAGGCCAACAGGAATATGACCTTGAAGAATGACCCAACGGGTTAAACCCATCTATTGCAAGACTAAGATGGACATTTCGCGGATTGGATGCAAATGAAGGATGAACGGCATCAAAGTGCTTCCAAGCAGTAGACTGAGCAGGATGAATGAGGATCTCCAAGTCAACACGACATTTAAGGTGCCATGTCATATGCTCAGCAGTTTTACGAGACATGTACAGCCTCTGTAGGCATGGAATAATGGGTAGATACCACAAAGAATTCTTGGGCCTACCCTTTTTTTGAGTTTTAACCGAGTTGCATTTTTTATACCTAGGTTCACCACAAACTGGACAAGCAGTAAGTGACTTTGCCTCATCACCATAATACAGAAAGCAGTTGTTGACGCATGCATCAATTTTGGCATAGCCTAAACCTAAGTTTTTCATGAATTTTTTTGCTTTATAAAAATTTGACGGTACTTTTTGGTGATCTTCTGGACTTAACAATTGCCTACAGCCTTGAATGATGTCATTGTAACCAACATCAGTTATGTTGTTTTTGGCTTTGTAGTGCAGCATATATGATAACCATCCAAGCAATGTTTGATTATTAGATGATGGTCCAAGTGGGATGGTTGAAGCACGTAACAAGTCATGAAAAGATTGTGCATGTCTATTTGGCGCATCCCTAACATTTTCATATGCGAACTCTGTTTCATTTCTAGGGCGATCATTTTCAGATGGACAGAATGCATCATAAACCATGTGATGGATATCATCCTCAGCATTAACATGTTCCTCAATATTAACATGTTCCTCAATATTAACATGTTCCTCAATATTACTTGAGGATGCCACATCACTTGTAGCTAACCATGGATCAACATTGTTACTTAAAGTTTCACCATGTGCCCACCACACAGAATATGTATCCATGAAACCATATCTCAACAAATGGTCTGTTACAGTTGCCTTGTTGTGGTGAGGTAAATTTCCATATTTACTACAGGGGTAACGAATTTCGGTATTCAAGTGAACACCAGGACGACTATAAAAGAAATCAAAAAATTGTTGTAATCCATTAAGAATTCAGCATCACAATCTCCACGAGGACCTCGTCGTCTATACATCCAACGACGATTATCTGTCATCTTTAACTGAATAATACAATTAAGATTTTAAGTAAATTAAATCATTATTAAGGTAATAATAGTAATTATATAAGTATGTGTAATAGACAAAGAAAGGGGAAAACAAAGCAACTAGTGCATAAAGGTTGCAAACACTGTTTTCAAACCGGACTGGCTTGATCGGTTCAATCAATTGAACGAAAACCAATTCTATAAACGGGTCGGTTTATGATATTTATCCGTTGGAGGTCAAACATGGTCAAAACCCCGATCAAACCAGTGAAACCCATTCAACTTGGGTCAACTTAATCAACCGGATCAAAACATTTTTTACATTTTCAATTTATTCTTTGTTTTTCTTAAATTTTTATTTTGTATGTTGGTAATTAATAGATAAAATAATAATTAAATTGTAATATCTATTTAAAATCAAATCACAATTAAGGAATGAAGTTTTTTAAATTTATTTAAATGTAATTTGAAATTAAATTACTATTTCAAATTATAAATTGATTGTAATTTAAAATAAATCAATTTGATTTTTAAAATAAATAAATAACAACTTTATATAATGAAATTGATGAAATCAACTTAAAATTAAAAATAATTTTTAAAATATAATAAATATATCTTTATTTTATACTTCAAAAACATAAATTAAAAATTTTTAAATAATTAATATATTTACTTATATTATTTTTAAAAAATTAAAAAATAAAGTTAGACTTTTGTGATAGGAATAATTAATAAAAATAAATAAATAACAATAAGGTCAAAGTAAAGAAAAATATTTATCTACCTTAAAAATAAAAAAAAACAATTAATTTAGTACATATTCAAAATAAAAAAGAATAGCTACTTTGAAACAGAAAGAGTAGTTTTATTTTTATTTAGCAAAATGGCTTTAATGGTAGAAGCATTCGTGTCTCCACTTTAGAGGTGGTAGGTTTGAGTCTCCAAAATCATTATTTTTACTATTGATATGTTGGTTTGAATGAAAAAAAAAAAAGATTATTTTTAAATAATGTCTCAAGTTTAAGTTTTATCAATGAAGAAATGAGGATTAATAAAACTTTTTCTTCTAACGATTTTTAATATGATTCAATTTTAAATTAATTGAAATTTAATATGATTTATAAATAGTAAAGAGCTTAGTAAAAGAAATAATTTTTTATTATAACTTACACATTTTCATTTATCACGCAGCTAGACCAAGGCTGTATTAAAAGAGAATTTCGTGAAGGAAATGCTGCAAAATTTTTTACTTCACTTGGTCACTCTTCCCTGTTTGGAATCAGTTTGCTGGATACAGAATATGCCACATCCTAATAAGGGACTTGTTGGGGACTAGTGCCGATGGGATTCTGAGTAGTTACAGCACAAACAAAAAGAGATCTCTTGCCGACAATCATGCTCTACCAAAAAGAGATCGAGCTTTTCATATCATGGTTAGTGGCTACTTCTAGTAATATGTCCATAACATCGCAAGATTGTTGTGGGACAATCAAGGATTTATGAAGTCTTTGTCATTGATATTATGGCTCACCAAACTTTTATACATGAAAAAAGTGAAATGTAATCTAGTCGTGTAGTTCACTTCACTATTAATAGAAAGCGCAGGCTAATATTGGGAGGGCTATTCATCCATTAATAGTCAAAGATAATACAAATTGCGCAGCAAAAATTGTACTACATCATTCTCTTTATATATCATGCATTATACTACGTTGATTTGTTATACCAGCTCAAACATATAATACAACTGTCTTTGTAGCTCAATTAACTCGAAGTGCCAGTGCTGCTACATTTATTTTTCCTTCTAATTTTGCAGAATTATTCAATGACTTTATTTTTTGATGCAGAATCACTGAATCAGGCGAGGAATGACCAACAGTAGTCAATCAATTCCCGGCCGACATGGTAACCCAATGCCGATGCATCCATTTAAATCAACAGACAATTATCAAATCATCCAATCTTCACCAGAACCAAGAAAAGCAGCCGGTGATCCAAACAAATCCGAATTCATACTCCTCTCAACACTCTTCTCCTTTACTTCCTGCCCTGCAGACACAGATGCTTCCCCGGCGACATGTGGCTGCCCTGCTTGCATCACAATATTCACATCACACATCCCAAAATCATCAATAAAATTTAAAAAATCAGAAGCAAGGAATTCCGAGAATCCCATTTCACCGGAATTGAATCCGGTTATAAACTCGGAGAAATTATCATCCTTGGACCAATCTAATAGCGGGGACCCGTCACTGCATTCAATTTTGCTACCAATTGATGGTTGCTGAGGAGTGATAGCAATGGCTTTGTCCGTGCAATAATCTGGTTTTCCGGTTGGAATTGGATTCGTTTGGAGTTTAGAAGAGTTTGATTGGTTCCCTTCTACTTTCTTGGACAAATAGCTGTTCCAATAGTTCTTGATCTCGTTGTCTGTTCGCCCTGGAAGTCTCCCTGCTATCATAGACCATCTGCACATCAATTATGTAGTCAAAAGTCCACACAGACCAATTTTGTCATAATAACTATACAAGGAAATAAACACATCCAACCTAAAACTAATTTTGTTAACAGGTGAAGAGTACAAGAGCACAAGAAATCGTTAAGTAATTGTAAGGTGCGTGCATGGTGGCTCAGTAATAACTTGACCATCGAAAAGTCCAATAGCAACATGAAACCTAATAACTAGCATAACCAAAGTGGGATAACACAAATTGAAAAGAAATTACAGAGAATGATAAGGAATCAAAATACCTGTTTCCTAAGAGCTTATGGAGTCTGATGATGAGATCTTCTTCGTCATGAGTAATGTTGCCTCTCTTGATATCAGGTCTCAGGTAGTTCAACCACCGAAGCCTGCAGCTCTTTCCACATCTCTTAAGCCCTGTAAGAGCAAATTGCAAAAATAAGGATTTTTTAGATAGGAACAGAAGAACGCAGCTTCGATATGTAAATGTATACTAAACAAAGCAGGGTATATATTTTTTCAATTCTGTTTCTCCAACCTGCTTCTTTGGGGATTTTTCTCCATTTTCCTTCACCATGGGCTTTGATGTAATCAATGAGGATTTGATCTTCAGTTGCAGTCCAGGCTCCTCTCTTCATTTCTTCTTTAAAACAACAAGGGCTCCTACCCATTCTCACAAGGAATGAGACTATGTCTCTCGCTTTCGCCTACCCTGATTTTTGTTTTTCTCTCTGCTATAGAAGAGTCAAAGTCTCCTGGTAACCATAAATCAATGATTCAAATGGATGTCCTAGTTAATATTTTGGGATTTTAAAATATTTGTAATATATATGTGAGGTGTAGATAATAATGTCGTAGGGGGACCATTATCAATTGAAGATCTGCCAAAGATTTTTTAACAGTAAAATTAGAGATGGGAAATAAAACTATTAAAGAGATAAATTAGAATTTTAAATGTTACTATCACTTTTAAAGAAGTTATAGCCATTTGAACACATTAGTGATTGGTAACATGTTTTGAATTTCTTAATAATGTTGCTGGTTTCTGTTTTTGTTTTTATTTTAATAAAAACGACAACTAACCTAAACCAACCCCAATAAATTATAGGGTTGGTTGGTTAAAGATTAATTTCACTGAAGAAGTTTTTATTATAAAAGTGGTTGAAAAGATAATATATTAAAAGTTAAAAAATATGGTATATAAAGTTAATAAATTTTATAATAAAATTTTGTTAAATTATTAATTTTATTGTATTTATAAAAAATTGACATAAAAAAATTAATAAAATATTCATAAAATAGATTTTATATAAAAAAGTTGAGAAAAACTTTTTCCTTTTAAAAATTATGAAAAAATTTACAAATTAAAAATTACATAAAAGATAAAAATTAAAAATATTAATTTTACTTTTTTTTAATTTTAATACTAAAATGTAAAAGTAGGTAAATAAAAAAATAAAAAAAAAGTAGCAAGGAAGTTCCCCCATCCAAATAGGCCCTACATGTTTCCAATAATTATTTGTAGGGAACTAGGAGAATCTACCTCTACAACTTTGAGTTAAATTTATTAATAAATAAAGTTTATCTTAGTATTTAAATAAAAAGTTTAAATTTTAGGATTAGTAGTTAATAAAATTTTTTTGTTGTATTTTATTTTTTTATTTTAAATTGTATAATCAAAAATAACTTTTTTTTAATTTTTCAAACTATTTTACTTACATATTATTCAATTAATACTTAAAAATTTAATTTTATTTAATACACTTAAAAATAAAAATTAACTTACTGACACCACAACTGTCCAAAAAAAAACAGAATATACCTTCACATGATAGGAAATGAATGAATAGCAACGTGACACAGTAGTGCATGTGCCTTTTGCAGTTGAATAATATGCAATCACTTTATCATGGTGTCACGGGAGTACTTCCATCTTAATTCTATATTTTCAATGAATTAATAATTATTTATATTGACTCCTTTTACGTTATCATCTTCTACTTTTCTACCTAAAAGTTGAGGAATTCAGACCTGGGGGTGCATCGTGTGGGTGACAACTTGCCTCGTTTTCCACATCTTATATTTCCATTTCAAAAGATGACAAACAACACGGAAATTGGATTTGGTAGTGTACTGAAAACGAAAAATTATTATTTAATTTAAAATATATTAAATTAATAATATAAAAGAATCTTATATTACAGTCTGGACTGTAACATCGGAATCATAAAAAAGAGAGGGTAAGGCCCAATATCAGAGGCCTTATTTTTTTTTATGGTTATGATGTTACAATATGGTATAGTCTAGTACAATTCCGGATTGTAACACATTTTTTTTTATAATATAAATGGTTAAATGGAGAAAATTTCGAAACTGCACAGCAGATACCGTTTGATGAAAAGTGAGTTTTCTTTGTACCTAATAATTTTTATTTTATGATGTGATATAATTTAAATTGTAAAATAAAAAATTTTATTAAAACATACTCATTATTCTATCCTTCTCTTACTTTAAATATAAAAAAAATTATTTTATAATCTAAATTATTTTAAATTATAAAATAATAATTTGTAAATAAAAAATAAGATACTTTAATATTTTTTATTTTATAATTTAAAATTATTTAAATTATAAAATAATAAATTCTTATAAAAACTTTAAAAATGCATTTGCCTGAAGATACTTTTGGGCCGTTCATTGCCGAATACTACATTTCAATATTTTTTTTTTTTCTCACTCTTAGAAACATTTGTTAGGGGCAAGGTATTAACTGGCCCAACAGCCCAGTTAAGGCCTATGAACCACCCAAGCTCAGTTAAAAGAGTTTGTGGAGCCACGAAAAACCATTCTATTGCGTATCGATCTAGGACACCCAAAAGGCCTAAAGGCAGCTGCCATGTGCCACTTGACATTTGGCACTTCGGTTAATGGAAGGACTAACTTGAAATTTGTAAATGTTTTAATTTTTGTATATTATTTATATTTTATAAATTTAAAATTTTTTTAAAAAATTATATTTTTAAATTTTTTTAATTGTAAAAAGACTTTAATTAGTAAATTTTGAAAATTTTCAAACTTTTATTTTTTATAAATTTATTTATTTATTTATACTCATTTTTTATTATGTATAAAAGTAATTTTTAATTTTTTTTCTTTAATAAAAATTTAAATTTATTATTTATAAACAATATTAAAAGTGTAAAAACTTCAAAAAATTTCACCAAATAGACCCTTAATATTGAAAATAAAAATGTTAAAATAATTTTAATTAATTTTGGAATTTAAAATTAATTTTAATATTAAAAAAATTGAAACACCAAGATGATATTCTAATCTAATATTATCAACTGTATCTTATTTGTACATTCTACAAGAAAAAGACGTTGACGTGGTCTTATTTATGATGCCATGTGAACTTGTACCACCGAAATGTATAGGGATTTGCACCTAATTGCAATGCCTTGTAATTTTTTTT
>BPVZ01000015.1:950019-961566 GCA_020521535.1 Rubroshorea leprosula
ATCTTTCACACATGCATAAAACCTTTGACTTGGAAATTTACATCATAAATCATTTCAGATGCGCAAGGCATAATTATTTGACTGTTATCCCTTTGCATAAGGTTTGTTATATATATCATATGTTCTGATCTTTTGTTTGATCTCTTTTTTGTGCAGCAGGCAACCAAGTTTTGACGATAATGATGATACTGAAACCAGGTGTCAGTTTGAAGAGGTAGAAAGATTGCAACAAAAGAAATCTCGTGAGAGGGAGAGAAGTGTAGGCCATTCTGACGACAGCTTTACTCAAAGATCAAATGGGAAATGTCGGCACCGACATAATCCATATGATGACATCTATTTGCTTGATGAAAGGCATGATAAAAGTTCTCGATCCTCCATTGTTGGTCGAGATCATAGTTCACATCATCATTCAGAGAGATCAAGGTCAGAAATAGAAGATTTGCCTAGCACTTCAAGTGGGCATAGTGGAGAGAAGTATAAGCACTGCCACAGGAGCTCCAAGAAACAAAATGACAGAAGGGAGCAGGGTGGCAGTGATTCTAGTTGGGATCACTATCCATCTAATAAAGAGAAAGATGTTAAAAGAAAAAGAATTAACCATGATGTTGAAAGGCAGAAGGAGAAACATCACAATCACTCAGACTCTGGTTTGAAGCAGAGCCTTTCTGCCTATCAGAAAGAGAAAGGAAGTGAAAAACATTCTAGTCATAGTTCCAGGCGTTCTGGACATAATGCCAAATCAGGGAATGATGAATTGAGTCATGATAGGTTGCGTATGGTCAGTAGGTCAGATGAGGATGCTGAAGAGGATTATCGCTATCATAAAAGGAAAAGGGTTTATTAGAGCAAGAGACCTGATTCTTGAGGTAAATGTGTACATGAAGTTTCATATCAAAACCAAGGTGATCCATACAGTGCTTATTTCATATTCAGTTAGGTAAATGTATCAAGCAGTTTAATCTGGTTAGACGTTACTGGTTTAGCAAAATTTAGTTGGTCAGTTGGTAGCCTTTTTTTTTTATTGTCTAATTTTGATTCTGTTGGTTTTGTGGATACAGATCTAGTTGAACGGCTTTTGGATGGTAGCTTCATGGATTATGTTTTTAATATATGCTTCTAACCCATGTTTACAGTTTTAGCTTGTGCTTAGGAGGCAAGCAAAAGAAAAGTTTTTGCACAAGAAGGTTTGGCTAACCTTAACACATAAGCTTCGGATCTTCTTTTTGCAGAAACTGATGAAGCTGCTGAAGGTATGTCTACTTTTCCACTAAAATCAATACTTGGAACTTGGAGGGTAAAGAAAACAAAAAGAAAAAGGTTGTGGCTCCCTGATGGTTCATTGGTCGATTGGGAATACTCCTCGATCGTATAAATAAAGGTCGTCGGGTTCTGGTTTGCCCCTTTCTAGGACTTGGGCGGGCTGATTGGCGGTTGTTTTTACTGGGCTTGGGCTTGGGTTTTTGGGTAAGGTCGGCTTGGGTTTGGTTAGGCATGCAGGGTTGAAATACTTGTCCACAGTCAGTACCAAAAAAAAAAAAAATTGAAGAGAGAGAGAGTTTAGAAGGTTGGGGTAGGGATGCGTGCCTATGGTTAGAGAGGGTACTTCACAACCTGGAAGGGCAGCCATACCCCCTACGCACCCCCCCCCCCAAAAAAAAAGCCCATTTTCAGTAACAGTTGTTTGGTCTCAAATCTTTCATTCTGGTTGTCTAGACTCTTGAGGAAATGGTCTAGACCCAGAGACCAACTCTATTTTACCAAAAAAGTAAATAGGTAATAACTTAGAGCCCGCTCTACGTTATTAATTTATAAATATAAAATGAAATTAGTGTACATCAATTAGATTTTTAAAAAATTGAGAGGATAAATACTTTAAAATTATATTGTTTCATTGAAATATTATGGGAAAAAATTAAAATAAATTTCATTTCGATTTAAAAATAAGTTATTCTAATTTTTTCATTGAGAGTTTATAAAAAATGACATATTTCTTAGTTTTTTTCCTTTTAATTTTTAAGGGGTCTAGTTAATAAATATTTTTTTATATAAAATAATAATAAATTTTAGAGTACATTATTTAATGCAAAAAGGGAAAATTAAGAAGTTCTTACATGTTAGGATTTTCATCAAGTCGTCAATCACATGAGTTTGAATCACATGGGTCTCAATTTGAGATTCATGTGATGAACGGCTTGATAAACGTCTTAGCATGATAGGACGTCCTGAAAATTTTGAAACTCTTATCTAATTATTTAAAAGCTGAAAATAATAGATTTTTTTAAAAAAAATGGAAAGACCTTTTAGAGAACTAGATTTTTAGATTAGGTTTAACTTCTACAATAGAGAAATTGGGTCAAACCATAACTTGATACTTAAACCGACCCCTTCTCCTCGTGGACTGTGAATTAATTCAGGTAATCAAAAAAAAAAAAAAAAATACAGGTAATATGTGGTTGGACTCAAAGTCCCATGTTGGTGACAGGGTCGCTGTTTTATTTCAATTTTCATCCGAAAAAATTTTATGGTTTAAATTGGATTAGGATTTTGGTAAAAAAAGAAATTCAGTTTAGTTTTGAAAATTTGTCTCTTCTATAACTAGATTCCCTTTTTTTAAGGTTATTTATGAAACTAAGAATTCTGTTTTTGTAATTATTATTACTTTTTAGATGACTAAACTTTACGTGGCTGCTAATAAAAATAACTCCCTTTTTTTTTTAAAAAAAATTTGCTAATAAAAATAACCTTAATTGATTTTTCGAAGAAATTTCATAATTTTATTCATGTTATGGAAATAGCCATTTTACATTTTCCTATCTGTTGAGAGCAATAGATAATGCAAAAGAAAGAACAAGCCATCCCAGTATGAAATATCCAACTAATCTTGTTGGCCCAACGTCCTCAGGCTCCTGTTACACAAAAGCTAAGTTGAAAATCATAAAGTGCCATTGACAAAAGAAAATGAAGAAGAGCTGAAGTGACATTTAAATGAAATAATTTTGAAGAAACTGATTTTGGTGAGTAAGATTAAAGAAACATAAATTGAAAGAACTATTTTCAGCTGGAAAATTGAAATAGAAATAGACTCATGAGTCAAAATTTACATCTTCCACCCAAAAGTAAGAACAACTGAACCAATATTCATAGGATACCATTGATTGATTAAGATATAACTTGTCAAAGAAAGAACTATAGTCCGTGTTTAATGATCAAATAAAGTGTAGATACAGATATTGAAATGTTTTATATTCTAATTTTTGGACAGTTTATTATAAAAAAAATAAACAAAATATTTGGTTGTTATATCACGAAAATATCAATGAACCTTTAAATCTCAAATTGTAGTGCGGTTTGAGCTGTAATGACAATTTAACATTTGACGCAAAAGTTTTTGAGGTGTCAGTTTTGTATTAGAGATCTGGTAACAATACAATTTCTAAAGTACTTGCCTGTGGTGGAGGGTCCTCCGTTGGAGTTTGGGTGATATCGACCTCAAACGGCCACATATATGTATCGGGCTGTTCGCTTCTAGCCAAGCTCCAATCATACATTCTTCGTTCTTCCACAGAAGACAATATTCCATACGATTCCTGCAATCCAAAAACATAATCTTTTAGTCATCCAAATCAAATTCAAGAAAACTCTAACAAACTGCACATCCTCGTCCACCCACTTTCAAAAGTTCCATTTCCATGCTGAGTTCTTCTTCGCCAAGCCCCCTATTCAGCACTTCCTGAACCTTGTTCTTATACGCAACCGTAACCTGAAAAGTCGACAACAAATAATGAGAGACAACGAAGAAGAACAAAGACGATTTCGGTATTGGGTGTTGAGTAATTCACCTGTTCATATGAACAACCTCTCTGAAGTCCGAGTCTACCATAATGATCCACATCTGTTATTGCTGCATTCTAAAGCAATATCTCATCAATTTTAACGTTGAGAACGTGTAATCAATAAAAGTTGAGTTGAGTTAGTACTTATTAAGCGTAAAAATTACACCTAAGTAGATCATCAGTTACCTATGCCACGAAGAGCTCGCTCGACATTGAGAGCAGAAATCAAGGATGGTGGTTCTTTGGGAGCTTCGATAGATCTCTCGGCTTCTGCCTCTGTTGCAGGGACCTCCGCAGATACATCACCGGAGCTCCTAACGCGAAGGCGACTCGGTTTTGTTGGGAAGATGACGGAGGAGCTTTTTGGTATTGGGGAACGGAAACTTTTACGGGAAACGTAAATGGTTGCGGCGGTGGACGATAGAGCCATGACTTTGGGTGACTGTTTCCGTTAAAGACTGTTTTTATGTTGCCTTAGCAGAGATAAGGCGAAGGATTTTCGCCAGGGGAAAGTTATCTTCAGTTTCTTAAGAGAAATTATAGAGTGCGGTAGGTTGTAAGTTGCTCTTGGATTTCGATGCTTTTGTTCGTCCTAAGTGGGATCCGCGGAGATCGGAGAGCATTATCGGATGGCCGATCTCTATTTTTATGATCAAAGATCTATTTTAGGTAAATGGTTAGGTAGTCCTTAATAATTATTACAAAAGAGTCCTTGAATTTTACTTTGTTAAATAACAAATTCTTGTGTCAAGATCATAAATTTTATCATTAAAAAAATAATTAAAAAGAGTTATGATCAATTTATATATAAGTTTTATATAAAATTTTGATAATTTATTTTTTTAGTTTTATTAATGATTTATTTATTTTTTATTATATTTATTAAAAATAATTATTTTTTATTTAAAATGTAATAATAAATCTTAATATTAAAAGTAAAGAAATAAATAGTCAAAATTTTATGTAAATATAATATGTGAAATTTGTGTATAAATAAATTTTTACTCAATTCAAAATATGAGTTATCCATGAATATCATGTACTTTTTTAAATGATTAATTCTATCCAAATTACAGAGTGATAATAATTAATTAAATCATTTGAAGACCTAATTACAACAGTTGAAAGTTCAAGGATTTATATCACAATTTTTTTAAAATCTAAGAGCTCTTGCAGAACTAACTTCTTTTGTTTAAAATTAATATGATTAATTATCCTTTTTACAGAGCCCACCAGCACCAAAGTCGTTGTAGTATAGTGGTGAGTATTCCCGCCTGTCACGCGGGCGACCCGGGTTCGATCCCCGGCAACGGCGAAACACATATTTTTTACCGGTCAGTCTCTCGGCTACATTGCAACACAGAAAGATATGGGTTTTGGAAGAAACGAGGCCTCCGGGGATTCGGGTGGGTCAACTTCGATGGGACTTCAACGGCTTCCGTCGGCCGCTCAGCCGGAGATCATGAGGGCAGCGGAAAAAGACGACCAACACGCTACCTTCGTTTACGATGCCTACCACGACGCGTTTTGGGTATTTGTTCCTTCCTTTAATCCGTGAAAGAATTCTGGAAAAGTTCTGTTTTAGAGACTACGTACCCTCAGGGAGTCTGCCTATATCATGTCCTTGATTTCCCAGCAAGGATGCAATGAAAAAGGGCAAATTTCTAATTTTCAAATACTTCTCTTTCATTCTCACTGAAAATTTTTATTTATGTGTTAGCATAAGTGCAAGAGTTGCAGTGGCTTATCAGAATGAGGTTAGTTATTTTCATAGTGATTAAAAATTGTTTTGCAAATGTATGTTGTTGATTATTTCCTATCACATTAGCCCATTTTCATATTGTTTTTGTTTTATTTATGCAGATAAGACTTCTTGGACTGAACGCATGCTTTATTATGTTTTGACAAACTGGTTCCGGGCAACAAACACTGGGAGAAGGGTACTGTGACATCACCCAGGTTTGGACTTCGGATGATGTGCTTTTGATTCTCCATCTTCAGTTTGGGAGTTTGGAGAAAACCAACTTCCTGACCTATTATAAAATTCAATATCTTTTATTAATTTGTTTTGTTATCTTCCATTGTGATGCTGTGCTTTCATGTTTTGAAACTTTAAATTACAAGAAGTTTGTATGGATTGGCTCAATCCTTCACTGGTTTTTATCTGAAATAATGTGCTCTGAGATCTTGTCTGTATTCATCTGTTCTCTATGTTGATGTTTGTTTTATTTGATAGTAGAAACTCGTGGCCTTTCACCCACCCCAGCTAGACATGCTCTATTTATTGTCTATCACACAGGATTTCCTTTTATTACAGAAAGAATTAGGTTCACATTCTTTCCATTTCACCTTTCTCAATTCATTTTCTGTATTGAAGATTCCAAATCATTGTTGAAGTTCTAGGAGGAGTCTGAATTTTCCGCTTTTGCAGTTCTAGAATTGCATCCCGTGGTGTAACACTGGCTGAATCACAGTATAGTCAGATTCAGTCATCCACAAGAATGGAAATTCCATCATCCTCTGCATCAAGGACATCAATGTCTGTAGCCTCGGGGTTGAAAGAGAAACTGAATGGACTATGGTTGTGTGTAGTTTGGAGATGGCCAATGGGGTGTGCCTATTTTCCAGATATCATACCTGTTGGAAGCGAAGGACCATCATGTTCCTAATTTTTCTTACATGATTACTTTGGATGAAGTCATGTTTTCATTTGTTATTTTCTGGGGTCCTTTCTTGAAATTTGAAATTAATCTCTTTCAATCATTTAGTCCACCACATCAAATTCTCTTTGGTGGTATGACATAGAGATGCTGCCTCTAGCTCGTAAAGTTTTGCAGTTGGTTCTGCATATTAATCTCATGCTGTTCTACTTTGAAGGTGGTTTCCAAGGATAGACTCTGATGGAGTCTTAATCATGCTTTGAACTGCAAAATTTATCAAATAACATCGTTTATTTCCCTCTCCAGGCCTCTATTACCATATATTAAAATGTGCAGCTGGCATACGTTTTGTGTTCATTAGGAAACCAACGAATCAGAGGGCCAGGTAGACTGCCTCTTTTGTGTCTATTTATACTTGTTTGTACACTTAAGATTTCTCTCTTTTGCACATTTGGAAATTGGAACATAGGTGTAAGCAACTAAGCACCAATGGTTTGATACATAAATATTCCATGCAGATTTTAACTATTTATACTCCAATATAGGTATCAAATACTGGGCATCTTTCTTTTAATTCAGCTATGCATCATTGCTGTTGAAGGCTTGTGATGCAGTAACTTGTCTTCAATTGCAAGTTCAATTCACCCAACATCCTTAGGGTCCAACCAAATTTCAGCAGTGTTTTATTCTGATTAATGATACTTTTGCATTAAGTTTCTATGTAATTTATGGGGTAATGTTGTTGTTTTATATCTGGTAATTTAATTAAATTAGTGAAATTGCTTAATGAATCCCCTTTGTTGTTTCAAAGGATGGATGGTGAACATTGAACAAACTGCACAACTATACAAATTTAGTGAAGCTTCTGAAAAGGCTGACAGCGAAACCTGATTTTAAGCATTGGGATATATCATGAAGATATTGGCTACACTTTTCAAGGAGAGGGACTGCATGAGAGAGATCAGTTACACTGTTGTTTGACAATTTTTTCTCTCACGCCATGGATTTGAAGTTGTGATTATTCTTGGTACTTTAAATTACTACTTTAGTCACAAGTTGCCTTCATAGGCTTCATTATGCCAAGCCACATCATATTGGCCTGGTATAAAATGTCTTGACATCTACAGAAAGCTTTTAAATCTGGTTTTGTCGCAGGAGAACTATCTGGAAATATCGAACTATGTTATTGTTTTCATTCTTATTTACTTTTGGTAAATAATAAACTGTATAACTAACTGCTTGGTTTGATTCAGCAAACAGCTGTGTTCAGAAAATGCACCTTGTGCTTGAGTACTCGCCAAAATCCAACAGCCACACCTTGTGGTCATATTTTCTGCTAGTACCATTCCTACTCCTTGGAGTTCTCTTATTATTTTCTCTCACGTTACCTCTGTTTTGCAGACATTATTCTCATCTTCTATTCACTCCGTCTGCAGGAGCTGCATCATGAATGGTGCAAATGCAATGAAAAGCCTGAATGCCCTCTGTGCCGTGCTCCCATAACTCATTCGAGTCTAGTTTGTCTAAGCCTGGCGAAAGGAAGAGAGCTGGTGGCCTAATTGACTAAAAAAATAGTTTAGTGGCTTAAATTGTCGATTTGAGTAAAATTGAAGGGCTAAACATAGGGTTTATTAACCCCACTATAAATCCGTTTACTATAGAGCTAGGGTTTCGTTTCGCGGACAAAAAGCTAGCTAGCGGTGTTGCTGCTGAGTGTTGGATTCTCGTTGGTCTCTGTATTCCTCCTGAACAAACATGGCTACCCAGATTAGCAAGAAGCGCAAGGTCAGTCCTTTCACCATCTGTCTACTGTTTTTATCTTTGTTTCCACCTAAAACTCTTGGGAATGAAACTAAATCCAACGTTCTGCCCAACTTTGTTTAGTAATCAGTTGCTAGCATAAATATGGTTAAAGGGTACAAAGTAAAGAAATAGGGGGAAAAAACGGTGATATTTTGTCCTATGTAAACAAATCTCAATTTATGTTTTCGATTTTCTAGCGTCCAAATAGAGATGGGTATTTCAGATTATTGGTTTAAAATTGTTGTTTTGGCTCACAAGATGATATATTTTATAGCATTTTTGTGTTTTATTAAATTATACAATGATTGATTTAATTGGAAGGGAAGATAAAAGTTGAAGCTGGATCTACTATGTAAAGTTACAATTCTTACAAAAATGCTCATTTAGACTGGATTCAATTTCAAAGCTTTTGAGTGCTATCTATGGTCCTCTATGTTATGTTTTATTTTCTATTTCCTTGCTGTGGCCAAGTGAAGTAGAAGCTGTTCTCTTTGTGCCAAATGATGGTTCGTTTTGTGATTATATGCTTGTTATATTCCTTTGCAGTTTGTTGCTGATGGAGTTTTCTATGCGGAGCTGAATGAGGTTTTGACCAGGGAACTTGCTGAGGATGGATACTCTGGTGTTGAAGTTAGGGTTACTCCAATGCGTACTGAGATCATTATTAGAGCCACTCGTACCCAAAATGTTCTTGGTAAATCCTCCAATTATTTGAGGTGTTTTGACTGTCCTTATTCTGCCTCTGCCATTGCAAGTTTCCATTGGTCTGGGAAAGTAAATAAATCAGTCTGCTAGTTAATTTCCAGTTCTTCTCTCATTTTATTTTCTCTTGTTTCTCTGTAATTAGCTTCAAAATTTATGTGGATCTTACTCAATTGGTTTTTACTCTCTAATATCAGGTGAGAAAGGTAGAAGGATTAGAGAGCTTACTTCTGTTGTTCAGAAAAGATTCAAGTTCCCACAGGACAGTGTAGAGCTCTATGCTGAAAAAGTTAACAACAGGGGTCTTTGTGCTATTGCTCAGGCAGAATCCCTGCGCTACAAGCTCCTTGGAGGACTTGCTGTTAGGAGGTATGTCATTAAGAGCCTCTTAATGAAATTGAAGTATGCAATATTAACTGTTGCTTACTGTTTATTTTACTTTTTATTGCTGCTTCTTTTACATATGTTTTGTTTGTTTTTCCATTGGCTGCTGGCCGTTGATTGCTGTTACTCAGTTACTTTTGATCTACTGTTAATATCTTTGAGTTAAGAATCTTCTGCACATACCTCTTTTTCTTCCTAGTTAAACTGTAAGGATACTGACGGGATATAGACCAACAAACCTTTTGTTACAAAATGTTTTTAGTTATTCTAATCCATCCTTGTCGACACGGGCATTGATGCATTATTACTTGTCTATAGTCCCCTTTCACAGTCAAATGAGACTTGGGGTTCAATATTAATGCGCATATAAACAATTTTTGGAGTTTGTCAGGCTTCTTGTACCCTCCATAATGTGCTTGGAGTTTGGAATATCCTCCCACATCCCCCTTCTAGATTGTATGTCTGTGTATCTTCCTTGCCATTGCTTGCTTTTGTTAGCATTCTTAGTAATTCAAATTTGATCCACAACAAATGAACTGCAGTCCCGTTAGAAATTCCCCTTTCTGTTAAAACTTCATTTGCGTCTTGGAATAGATAAGGGGTAGAAGGAAATGTTATAATATATGGTTGTATTGTTTTTCTCAAAACTTTTGTTAACATTATTCTCATTCATGACAAATGCTAAAGTTGCTCTAATTACTGTTCCTTTACGTAGGCATTGAAATTTATTTTTTCATATTTGTAGGGCTTGCTATGGTGTCCTGAGATTTATCATGGAGAGTGGGGCAAAGGGATGTGAGGTATATCTTCTATTATTTCTGTTTGGTGCTTATGCTCATCTGATGTACTTGATAGTCATTTTGCAAATATGCCCACAGGTAATTGTGAGTGGGAAGCTCCGTGCTCAGCGTGCCAAATCAATGAAGTTCAAGGATGGTTACATGATATCATCTGGTCAACCTTGCAAAGAGTATATTGACTCAGCTATTAGGCATGTTCTTCTTAGGCAGGTTAGTTTGCAAAATGCTGAATGTATCTCTGCTTCCATTACCGTCCTTTCATATTGTCCACTTTCACTATTGGTCTTCTACTCAATTCATCTCAATGGCCGAATTTATGTAATATATGTCGATTTGCAGGGTGTGCTTGGTATCAAGGTTAGAATCATGCTTGATTGGGATCCGAAGGGCAAGCAGGGCCCAGCTACACCATTGCCTGACCTTGTTACGATCCATCCTCCTAAGGACGAAGAAGAGTATTATCCACCCGTGATGACAACCAATATTGAGATTCCAGTTGCTTAAGTTAAGATCTGTTCAGGGGTTGTCCAAATAAACAAGATGTGGTAGTTATTATCTAATGTTTCACGTTTTTGATATCTATAACTGGACAAATATGAATAGATTTTCAGCATATTTTTTATTTCACCAACATCTTAAAGTTTTCTGTTGTTTAATCTTATATTAGGAGTGGGCGTTGTTTTGTTAAAAATTAAAATCTCAGGCACTGCCTCCTTTTTCTTTCCTTTCCTTTTTGTTTTTTAGGAGTTTCTCTAAGTGTGTGTTTAGATAAAACTTAGTGGTGGTGAAGGATCTCTTCGAGTGTTGATATTGGTTGCATAAACAAAAAGTGGAGGATGGGTAAAGATAATATTATAATTTCGCTAATTAAATAAATAACTAAAATAAAAGTTTTAATAATATATAAGAAGAAATTTATTTATATATAAGTTTTATATATTATATTTATATAAAATTTTGATATTTATTCACTTATAAGATTATTTTTTTATCTAAAAAGTTGTGATAGATTTTAATTATTGAAAGTAAAAAGATGAAAAAGATGAATGGTTAAGAGAATTGTAGTGTATAAGGTTTATATATAAATAAATTTATTATATATATAATAAAAATGAATTAAATCCCCAAATGGTGAGAATAAGAATAAAGGACTGGGAAGGTTTCATAATTTCATTACCCCCTTCATCTTCCTTTGCTTCTTTAATTAAGTTCCCCAAACAAAGGAAAGAAACTAAGAGAGGCTTCTCCCTCACTCTTCTCCCCTTTCTTCTCAAATCTCTCAATTTAAACTCACTCCAAGGATATATTTGAATAAAAATTAGTAAAGGAGACTGAAGGAAAGAGAGAAGAAGGGAAGAGAGG
>BPVZ01000015.1:967227-980177 GCA_020521535.1 Rubroshorea leprosula
TAAAGTACTTATTAATTTTTCATTTATTATTTTTTTAAAATTATTTTTTCAATAAAAACTTTCTTAAACTAAGTTGCCTCTAAGCAGACAGGCCCTAAAACTTTTCCACCATCGATTGGTCCTCGTGGGTCGTCTCCTACCTTTTTATGGTTATCTGTCTCTTTTTAAAAATGGCAAACTTTTAGCGCCATCTTTCTGCCATTGGAATGCTACTACTATAAATTGCACTCTACCTCTCACACAAGCCCAAGCCACTACCTTTTATTCCTCTGTTCTCACATTCTCATCTATTTCTCCATTTGGGTTTTTCTTGTTCTTCAGTAAGATCATGGGTACTGAGGCTGTGGAAATCTTTTATGCAAATGGGTTCTCTAAAATCTGCAATGAAACCCATCAAACCATCAAGGAGACTCACCCGGCAGATGATTGTTGGTATGAAGAAACCATTGATGATGATCTCAAGTGGTCCTTTGCTTTGAACAGGTTTGTGCCCCAGTCTCGCCCCGCAATAGCTAAATCTATGCACTCTTTACCATGTGGATATGCCAATGTGAACTTTGGCATTACATTCGATCAAAAATAGAGACTTTCTTCCCTTTTTTGGATAATGTAATCAACTCAGTCTCATCTTCTTTCTCTCTCAACAGGGTATTGCACAAAGGCACAAGCATTTATCAGGATTTTGCATTGTTGGATACTAAACGTTTTGGAAAGGCAAGCACACGACTAAGTTTTAAAGTTTTAGCCAGAATGCTCAAATCCAGCCCAAAGTTCCTAGTAAAGATGGATTTACCTCTAACAAAAAAAAAAAAGAGACAAATCTATTTACAAAGTTTTTAACTTACGTAAATCATATTAAATTTAAGGTATAACGTAAGCAATTCACTAATAATAAACTTATTACTAATATAACAAGTTAGTGGATTGTCAACATTAAATTTAGGTAATATTTAAACTTTATAAGTAATTTTTCCTTATATTTTGTTCCAAATGAATTTGTCTCTAGTGTTCGGGGATGGATTTGGGCATTCTACCGTAAGTTTTATATGCATCTCTTCTTTTGAGCAAACTTGAATTTTGGTTTTGGATTTGGAAATGATGCTAGCCTGATGATTTTCCTTTTTCCCAACTTATGGGTTTGGCTACAGGTCTTGGTGATTGATGGGAAGATGCAGAGTGCTGAAGTTGATGAATTTATTTACCATGAATGCCTAATCCATCCGGCTCTCCTATTTCACCCTAAGTGAGTTCATTCTTCTTTGTTTTGGCCAAAGGCAAATTGAAATGTGTTCTGTTGCTTGGGAAGAAAGAAATAACAAATTTGGGTATTCTTTACATTGGATTGATTTGTCATTACCTACCAATTCTACAGCCCAAAGACTGTATTCATCATGGGGGGAGGAGAAGGGTCTGCTGCAAGGGAAGCGCTCAGGCATAATTCCATTGAAAAAGTGGTCATGTGTGATATTGACAAGGTAACTCGAGCATTTATTCAAACAATTTGGGCTAGACATAGACCCCATATGGACTGAACTGAATGTCTGCTATTTATATCTCCACACCTAATGTCTGCTTGTTGTTGGTTGTAATAATCCCAAGATTATCACATCTTTGTTTATTCAGGATTGATTTTGGTTTCTAGCATGTCTTTTGGATGGCATATTTTGTAATCCTAGGCAGCTTAATTGCAGGAAGTAGTTGATTTCTGCCGCAGATTCCTCACAGTAAACCAAGAGGCATTTTCTAACAAGAAGCTTAATCTTGTTATCAATGATGCCAAGTGAGTGATGGAGGTTTTTCGCCTTTTTTATTATTATTATTATTTTATTTTATTTCAGAACTGTCTATTTGAAAAGGAGGTTTTAATTTCCTTTAGTGCATTTCTTTTTGGTATGTGGAGCTAACTATGCAAGAGTGGTTCTTATCAAGGGCTGAACTGGAGAAAAAGACTGAAAAATTTGATCTCATAGTTGGAGACTTAGCAGATCCAGTTGAAGGAGGGCCTTGTTATCAACTCTATACAAAATCATTTTATGAAAGGATTCTCAAGCCTAGGCTTAATGAGAATGGCATCTTTGTTACTCAGGTTGGTTTCTTATTCTTCTCATTTCCTGATCACTTAGTCATAGCCTTGTCAAAACAAACCAGAAGTTCTGAGACATTTCAATGTTGAATAGGCTGGGCCAGCTGGGATTTTCACCCACAAGGAGGTCTTTTCATCTATATACAATACAATCAAACAGGTTTTCAAGTGTAAGTTTCACATCTAACTAATAAAAGATTCAAAACAATAGAGTGAACAATTTCCCAAAGTAAAGTTGAATCTTTTCTGCTTGTCCGTGCAGATGTGAGGGCATACACAGCTCATGTACCATCTTTCGCAGATACTTGGGGATGGGTTATGGTATGCAAATATAGACCAAAGTATATATACTTGGTTACTTAAGTAGTATAATAACAGGTTGTACTTATCTTTCACCATTTGTTTTCCATAGGCCTCAGACCAACCGTTCTCTATCAGTGCTGAGGAGATTGACAAAAGAATTGCAGAAAGAGTTGATGGTGAACTGCTGTACTTAAACGGTGCTTCATTCATCTCCTCTTCCACTATGAACAAAACTGTTTATCTCTCGTAAGTTCAATCACAAGCAACAATTTTTCTTGATTTTATCTTTTGCTGGTTAACATATAGTGCTAATACAAATATTAACTTGCTTGTTTCAGGCTATTAAATGAAACTCATGTCTACACTGAAGACGATGCAAGATTTATACCAGGCCATGGAGTGGCTTACCGTCATTGATTCTGGGGTCTTTGTTTGGGGGATTGCTGTACAGAGGAAAGCAAACAAAAGGGTTTGAATTTTGCAATATGAGTTGGCAGAAGAAACGCATCTCCGAACAAAATCAATCTTCAATTTGTCAGAAGCATTCTGTTTTTATTTTCATTTTTAACATGGGGAATTATGGGGGAATGGGGGATTTTCTAGTTGTTGGTGGGAGTCAAATTCTCTATCCGACTAAAGCCAAGCACTAGAGCTTGGCGATGAATTGTTGAGTCCGAAGGTCCGGGTCCTGTTTTTATTTCATTTAATGTTAGCTCTTACTGAGATGTTTATAGTCTCACTATAATGAATGAATTCCGAGGCATTCCTCCATTTCAATCATCCATTGATGTTTTGGCTTGATCAACCTGTCTATTTAGTTCTGCGTTTGCACTTCTCTGATTTCTGTTGATTTATGAAACAGACATTCAAGTTTAAGAAATTTATCTTCAAACTCAGAAGTTTCGTACCAATATTTATATAGCTAAAATAGCAGCAGCAGATTATTAATGTAACTGCACTAACCAATAATACAGAGAAGGGAGAGATCAAGAAAATTCACAGGGAAGAGTTCAGATTTTCCTCAGCTTCTCTTGACAGGATCAAAGTTTGCAACCCCAATAACAGCTCTAACAATGACACCAAGCACTACTTCACCAGCTACAATGCTTAGCAAGAAGTTCTTGAGAGATAGAATGACACCGGAGTCAGCAGCTTCTGCCACATGAGGTATCACACTAGAAGCTGAGTTCTGCTGCTTCCGCTCACTGCCTTTTCCTTCAATGAGGCCTGCACTTGAAGCCTGGACTTTGGCTTTTGGAGAGAAAAGAACCCTTAAGTGCCCTAATGGCAATGGCTTGAAAAAGGATCCAGATGTCAGCCGGAAAACCCTATTGTGGGTTGCAAAACTAGGTGACATAGCAATCGAAATTGAGGCCATTTTGCTGTGTGACTTGATCTTTGTTGTCCTGTATTTGCCAAGTGCAAAATAGATTTGATGAAGAAATCTAGGCTTAGGAATGAGATAAACAGTGTGAATTGGAGATTTTTGCTGACGTGTTGCTTTGTTGTTATCCTACGTGGTAAATTCTATACCTAAACCCGAATGATTAGGTTATCCCCCAGGATCCATCTAGGCAGACTATACATGGTGTCTGTTTCTCCTTGTCCCAGAATGAAACAGAATACATAAACAGAGGGAGTAAAATAGCTTAATCTGAAATATGATTAGTTTTAGACTGGAAAGGAATCTCTCAGATGCTATGGGGAGTTTCAGAAATATAATCAAGCAAACATGAAACTCACAAACTGTTTTAGAGAGTATTTTCAGTGAATTCATACATCCTCACTCCAAGACAATTCCTGATAGAAACGGCCAACTACCAAACTTAAATGTATAGAATTCAACACTGGAACATGAGCAGCACCCTTAACAGTATTGTGGCAACAACTGGGATTTCGCACGCCGAGCTAATTGTACAAGTTCAGATCACTGAGATATTTGAATAAGATGAGGACATACATGCTGATCATAGGTAGCATTATTGCGCTGGGAGAAACTAAGACCTGCTGCTCTGGGCAGTTGGTTCTGAGTCCTGTGACCCAATAGGTCGGATATGTACCGGCTGAGGAAGGAGATTGAATTTTATATCAAGCTCCTCAAAAATTTTCTTTAATTCCAAAACCAGTTCAGTTCTTCGCCGAGTCTTCTCTCCAAAGTCCTGGAAGTTCATTGTATGAGTGCAAAACAGACCCATCTTTATAGAGTTGACCTTCACAATTTCCTTTACTATCACACTATGGCCAGGATGCCAGTGTAGGGGATTTCCCTCCAAATACCTGTGCAAACAAGAAAACATAGAGTACAAACAAAAAATTAATATGGATTCAGAATGCAAAACAAAATGACTAAATATGGTATATATAGCTTGTATTTATTATGTATTGGGTCATTTAGCAAAATCTACATGTTCAACTTCATATGAATTTCAACCAACAGAGATTTTCAGAAATTTGTACCAATTCATTATCACATCAATGAGAGGAATAGTGCAACTAATTCAACTTACTCCTTTATTTTCTCCTTCAGCTTGCCTATCTTCTCTGCTGATGTTGCAAAATCAATGGAGAACTCCACATTATCAACCATATCCGGGCTTCTATAATAGTTTCCGATGGGCTTTGTGGCCAAAACTGAATTTGGGTAGTATAACTTTTCATTGTCAAGCTTCAAGAATACAGTTGTTAAAATGTTCATTTCTTCCACCAACAACTGTCAGTTGCAAAATGAAAGCATGATTAATTAACTTTTTCCAGACTTGAATAACCAACCATCACATGTGTTTCAGAAGGTACCTGGAGTCCATCAACAACACATCGATCGCCAACATCAAAGGGATGCATCACAAATACAAAAATAATAGCTTCAAAAATATTCTTGCAGGTATTTCCAAACAAAAATGCTGCCGCTACAAACTGTGATGAGATCAAGAAAAGTACTTTTGTATTTGCAATGCCCATTAAAAGAAGCCATATTATAAGAGTAATAATTATCAGGATCACTGCAACAATTTTGTGTAATTGCTTTACAGCTGTTTTTGTGTCATTCAGAGCATGTGCTAGTGCTTTCCGTTCTTTGTAAACCTTAACCTGTAGATAATAGCAAGAACGTACATGTTAATGAGAAATTCTGTATTTCCGCAGGCAGGATCTAACCTCTTTGCAGTGGTAATTTACCAGGATATGTTCAAGATCAAATAAATTGGAGAAAATTCGAAAATCCCCCACATCTTGAGATGATACAGGCACAAAGAATTCATGTCAAAGAAATCCCATTTCCTAAAGCTGTTGAATAATCATGCTAGAGCAAGACTGATTAAAAGAATTATAGAAGGCAAATGCATGCAGGATTATGCATTCACGAGGCAATTCAGATTCTAACCCTCAGTAATTGTCAATGGAAGTGTTGGCTACATATTAAAATGAAGTTCCAATAATAGGTCTTACCACCCAGTATGTCAGAGCGTTAATGTCTATTTGTCTACTAGTCTCTGCCCCTTCGAACAGTGGTAACACGAGATCTACCTCCTCCTTAATCATGAACCTTAACAGGGCATCCTCGTCAATGTACCTGATCATAAAGAGCACAAAATTAGGGAATGACAACGGAGAAACAAGGTAACAACATTCATAACACAAGCATCATGAAAGGGTTGATTTCTCACCTACAACCAGGCCTAACAACATTCTTGAAAATGTGATAAGCAGCAGCTGCTGCCTGCATCTCATTAGTAATCTCATTATCTGTCTGTTCAGCGCCTTCATCATAGGCACTTTCATCTAATTCATTGGAGATCGTGGAAAGCCTTGAATTCATTATCCCATCTACCAACGTCTTCATGGTCCAAGCTGAAACCTTTTCTCGCTTCATCTTATGAACCTTTCCCATATCAATCAACCTTTTCTCTTTCCCCCCTTTACCCTTTATATTCCTAAAACTCAAGTGACCAGTAGTTGGTGATCTACCAATCCTCTCAGCCTCCTCTACAAGTGGTGGTCCTGAAAGGGTCTGCAGCACATACTGATGGAAGACTGAGTCTTGGATTCTATCAAAGAATTTGTTCATATGGAAATTGGAAGCCAATATCTTTAACAATAGAGTTTTCAACAACCACAAAAATGCTCCAATGAGAATGGAGGCAAGAGTCCAGGTTACGTGCTCCAAAATATTTGTGGCAGTCTTTGATCTCTCAATCCCAAGAAACAAAAGAACCCAAGTAAGAAGAACAAAACTCAGCCAAATAAACACCTGAACAGTCTTCTTCAAACCATGAACAAAATATAACACTTTCTTCCTCAGGATGAAGTTCCTTTCTATCAAGAAAACAACCAGGTGCATAAACCAAGTGGTAATCAACAACCCACAAAATATAACCATTGCAAGCACACACCACTTCCAAAATTCCAGACCCCAAAATATACACTTCTTCAATTTTTCCACGGTTAAGCCAGCTACTAAACATGCGGTAATAGACACAACTATGGCCCACTCGATAATAACCATAGGTTTCACCCTCCTACGTTTTTCATTACTCTTCTCAACTAACTTGAAGATCTCCTCATATTCAACCTCTCCAAAAAGATCCGGAGGGTTCAACGCAGTGCTTCTAGTAGAACTGTTATTAGGGGATGCCTTAGAAAGGGAACCTCTATAAGGTGAGTTTCCACCAGCTTGTTCTTGCCAAGCTGTAGTATTCTCTTCAAAACTAGAAGCATCAACATGGTAAGGTTGTTCCTCAAATCTAGCCTTGGATTTTGAGTACACTGACCTTGACCTCGTAACTGTTCTTCTTCTAGTCAGTGTGGATTCGGGCGGGGTAGGGACTTTTGGGGGCTTATTGGGGCTTGGTGTAAACCTTGAAATCTCAGGAGAAGACGACCCCATTGACACTGGCTTAGCAACAGCAGCACTACAAACACTGGACTCTGTGGATGGTTTGTTAAATGTATCCTGCGCACCCCTAATTGGAGGCAACGATTCTGCTTCTCTGGAAGCAGATCCATTTGGTTCTTTGGGGCTTTCCTCTCCTGAAACTGTGATCACCACTTCTGTACTAGGGCTTTTCTTCTTCTCCGCCATGCTTATTTCGCCGCCTCTGCTAGCTCTCTCTTTGGTTTCCATTCAAACCCTAAAAGTAAGCAGAAACAAACATACCCATAGAAAGGTAAAAGTTGAAACTTTTTTCAACCTTTCTTGCAGGAGATGCTGCAGCCATTAAAGCAACCTTAAAACCCTTTAAACGTTGTCCATGGAAAACAAAGAATCAACTTCAAGCTAAGTTCTTTATTTAAATTTAAGCTAGTTTCACGGCAACACTATTCATACATGATCTCACCTAAGAGTGAAACCATGTCTGAAAACGCTTACCAAAATATGCAGAACAGAACACTGGGAAGCACAGGGAAACCCTGTTAGAAAAACAGAGCACGGATAAAGGGAAAATATTAGAAGATGAGCATATGCAATTTGGAGTTAAAGATTACGAAGTTCTTTAATGCAGAGGCATCATAAAGATACATACAGACTGCAAGAAACAAACAAAGCGGCTGGTAGCTAAGATTTGACACCTCTTTGTCACGAAGGGGAGGTGGCTTAGCAACGAGTTCGCATTACTGATCATATAAATTAGAATTTCCGAATGCAAGCAGCCAAGGACAATGGATGTTGATCTGAGTAAATGATCCTGCTGTCAAATATTTAAACACAGAGAGAGCAGAGGTAAGGTAATTGTAGACGGAAGGGTCAGCAGCAACACTCACTTATTGTGAAGAGGATGACCATACAGAAGCACAGAAACCACAACCCTTTTCTGTTTGACAGGTGTCCAGTAGACTGGTCCACCTTAGGACAATCTAGTCAGGTTGGCACGTTGCTTTTTCAGCTTAATCTCCCTCAAAACCCGCCAGCTGATTGTCTGGTTACATTGGAGACCATTGGGCTGTGTGCCTTACCCTTCAATTATAGCTGTAATAAGTCTAAAGAGGAGTGCTAGCGGCACTCGCCTCCTGCACTCTCCGGCCAACACTTTCACTTTTATTGGGCCACGTTATTCTGGCTGGTAAGAGGTTGCACCGCAAACCCGAAACAAGCTTACGTGGTCCAATGCAAAGGGAAGTGTTGGCCGGAGAGTGCAAAAGGCGAGTGCCCCTAGCACTGCTCTATACTCATTAATGAAATAATGAAATCGTACCACGTGACTCACGTGTTGTCTCTATCTTATTACTCTATATTCATTAACCATATATTAGTACAAGTGCAGGTTTGGTGAAATTAGTGAAACTAGTACGAGTTTTAATTTTTTTGGTATTATTTATAATTTATAAATTTAAATTATTTTTTTAAAATTTATATTTTAAAAAGATTTTAAATAGTAAATTTTAAAAAAATTTAAATTTATGCTTTTTATAAATTTTTTACTCATTTTTTTATTTTTAAAAATAATTTTTAAATTTTTTTTTCAATAAAAATTTAAATTTATTACTTATAAATAGTAAAAAAAATAAAAATTCTTATAAGGTTCATCAAACATACTTTAAATATAATAAATTTGAACTAATGAAGATAAAAAAAATCCTGCCCACATCTCATATTAGGGATTTTTCTTGTTTTTATGGATCTAAGTAGGTCATATTTGTATTAGTATAATAATGATGAATATAGAGTGATAAAGTAGAGTTGGTCATGTGATTCGTGTGATGTGATATTATTTGTTTTAGGTTAATTATAATAATAATATATTGATAAAATGTTATGGTGTTCATGAGTTAAAACACAAAAAATATATGTAAAGAGATTAATAGTTTTAACAACAAACAGTTAAAGCGTTCCAAAGGGTTATGCCTTACTTATTTGGAAGAAAAAAATAGAACAATCGAATGAGAGTGTTTGGTAAAGGTTAAAATGTAATTTAAAAGTAACTTCAAAAGTTGATTTTTTAATTTCACTCTAATAAACTTTTAAATTTATGAGAAAAAAAAAACTTGTTTTTTTAAGTTTTATCAAATACCCTTAATATTTGGATAGAAAAATGATTAAGAGATCATTTTTATCATATAATTTTTTTACATAATCTTATATATTATTTAATAATAAATTCTTTTTATTCTATCAAAATTTATAATATTATACGTTTATTCATTTAACCATATATAAAAATTATAAAAAAAAATTATCATATATCATTAACCTACCCAAATAATATAAATTAATGATTGTATAAAATAATAATCGTAGCGATCGACTATGATGGAACCATCAGGAAAAAAAAAACTATAATGAAGATTGATTGAAGAGTGAATAAAAACAATGCTATTCTAAACTGCCATGCACAAGTTAAAGTGCACAAGTCACTATAAGGACATTCAGAGGTAAATTCTTTTTCTTTCTAGCTCAATACATGTTATCATAGTAATTGTGATTTAATTTTTAAATATAGATAATTCTTTATACATAATTATGCATAATTATGTTTATTTATTATGAGCATAATTAATTTTCATTTGTATCTAATATTGTAGATCATAACTTTTGTTTAGTTTTCGGCAGATTCCTAACTAATTTCTTTATTTATTCTCATTAATAGAAGTCTCAATTTCTCCATATATTAAAAAAAACAATGGTACTTTTTAAATATTAAAAGTTAGTTGCTTAGTTCAAAGAAAACAAAGAGTTAGTTGCTTTGTTTGGCAAAGTCAGTGTCTGAACTCTTGATTTTAACATAAAAATATAAAATTTTAAGATTTAAAAATCAATAAAATAGTAACTTGGTCAAGCACTCACTAAAATTAAGAATGCTTACTATTCACTTGAAGACTCAACTATATGTTTTTTTTTTAAAATAATTTTTTTAGTTTGAAATTAATATCTATTTAGACAATTTTAAAACAATAATCCCACATTGAGAGCATTATCCCCAAACTAGCATCATATATTTAAGGAAAATAATTTTTCTTAAACATTGACCTCAAAACACAAACCTTAGCTAAGGCAACAACTTATTTGATTTTGTTTTTCTTGTTTTTCTTTTCTCACTTAAGGTATCGACACCTTAGCCGTGATGTCAACACCATCCTTCATTCTAATCTCTTAACAATTTCGAACAATCCCCCTCAAGTAGTCAAGTCTCAACAGAATCTACTTTTTACGTTACAAAGACTTGAGTCATGATATGAAACTATTGCTGCCAGTGCTTTGTAGTAGATATTATTTAAATTCAAGACTACCGTCAAACTTTATTGCATTTAGCTGTGTAAAAAATTTATTGGAATGAAAAGGAGAGGAAGAGAGAGTCGTCATTCCTTACGCACTTGGACATTAATTTTTTTTTTTATTTTGAACATGTTACAAATTTAATTGTAGGGAATAGAACCCAAGTCTCTCCTCCTGATGCACCTTTAAGTCAAATGGGCTGATAGCCTAGATGCTCACACATATATTTATTTTGGTATGATTTAATTGTTTGAATTTAATTTTTATATAAAATTTGATTAAAAAATTTTAGATAACAAATAAATTATAATTGAAAAAAAAAATTATACATGATTTTTATTAAATATTTTTACTGAAATTTTTTTTTTATAATTTTCATTTATTTATTATATAAAATTAAAAAATTAAGACAACTAAAAAATAAAAAGAAAACATTATAATGGTTTAGTAACTACCATCCTTTTATTTGAGATTTTTCATATAAGTTAAAAAATATGAGACTTGAATCTCACTTTTAACGTTTAAAAAAAAAAACAAAAAGTAATTTACTAGTTAGCATGAAGGAGAGGATGATTAAGACTGGTGTTAATGGGTAATGACAATCAAGTTGAGATTACAGACAAGAAACATGGAACATGAAACCCAACACCCACCACAAGTTCCTTTAGGCTAAATGACAACTAGATGCTGTTGAATTACAAGTTAAAGGTGAAATGGATTTTATTTGGCTTTAGCCGCAGATTTGGCCAAGAAAAAGGAAAATTCAATGCCTATGTTATGCATTAGTGTGGAAGTGGGAGTTGGGGGTGGCTATTGGTTGATTGATGGCAATACACAAACTTTCTGTCGAATTTCAATGACCGACTGTTTTTCTCGATTCATTGTCTTCTCTATGTATCTGCAATTATTTTAAAAAAATCATTAAAGTGATGTGAAGTTTACTTTGCAATTATTTTTTAAAAAATTATTATTATAAATAATGGTGTTACTAAAAGATACCTTACATCATGCTGACATATAATTTTATAAGAGGGTGATTAAAAAAATAACCTTATATAAGAGAGAAATTTAGTTAGACAAATTTATAATATTTTAATAAATTATATTTTTTTATTTAAATTATAAATAATATTTTTTTAAAAAAATTTTAACTCATATTACTCACGTATCACTTACGCATCATTCATCTCATATTGAAGATATTTTGCAACCTACCTCCAAATTGAATTGAATAAGCACATTTTTCAAGAGTATTAAAGAGGAGACTAAAAGTCATTATCTATTCTAATAAATTATATTTTTTATTTGAATTATAAATTATATAATATAAATCAATTCTCTTTTGTTTTCAAACCGAAGATATTTTGCGGCCTACCTATAAATTGAATTGGATAAACACATTTTTCGTAAGTATATCATCATTGTCTATGTTTAAGTTATCTTCTCAATTTTTTTTAGTACATTTTAATAAATTATACAAGAAGAATAATTTTTATAAAAAATTTCTTCTCATTTAGCTTAAAATTTAAATTTTTAATTTAAAATCTTAAATTTTTAACTATTAAATCATTTTATTGAAATTATTTTCTCAATTATTGTGAGCAAATTTATCTACGAAAATCATTGAGCATTGATGACGTTGCTAGACTTACCTACGCTCACCAAATCACCATTATGGGCTCGAGAATGACCACTTGGTAAACTATTAAATTAGTCACAGACAGAATGATTGTTTAAACTTTTTTTCTTTACCTTTTTAAATCTTTTTTCCTCTTTTGTCTTTAAAATCGGGTTAAAGCCAATTAGCATCCCTCTACTTTGTGAAAAAGTTCAATTTAACCCTTCTACTATGTAATCACCTCAAGTAGTCCCTCTACTTCATTTTGAACTCACATGTCCTCCCTCTACTATTCAAAAGGTGTTCAATTTCGTCCCTCCATCTATTCCTAGCTAACACTGTCACATTTTACCGTTAAAGCCGAACGGTTTGGCATTTAATACATATTTTTATATTATTCTTTTCTCCAATTTGGCTACAATAGGGCCCACCAATGCCACAACATACTTCATATTAATATCTTTCTACATAAATATTTTACCAATCTTTTTTTTTTTCCAATTATTGGCCATGTTTATTTCTCTTTTTATTAACTTTTTAGTAGAGTTAATTAAAGGGATATTTTTTAAAACTATGTAGGTAGTCAAGTAAATTTAATTTTTTAAAAGGAAATAGATAAAAATTTTGAATTTTGTTAAGGTTCAAAAAAATTATAATTAGAAAAAAAAATTCATAATACCTACTAATATTTTTTAACTGTAAGTTTATGATGATATAAGGTGAACTCATAATTTGTGATT
>BPVZ01000015.1:980277-991747 GCA_020521535.1 Rubroshorea leprosula
TTTATTTGGGTTATTTTAAGGGCACACCTCTCACATCAAATTAGTGCATTCAAGGAAGTTTATATTTATATATTATGTATAAACTAAAGCATATGTTTTGCAATAGATTTAATTATATTTTAATTTGTATTAACAGGTTAAAATATTCAATAAATATATAAGTATATCTGTAAGTATACTTATATTCAATGGGTTGAATAATAAGAATAAACTTTTAATACCTAAATAACTATTGAGTATTAAAATTTTGGAAAATGCTACAAACAACCTCTTCCTTCACACTCCGTTACACACACACTTACTCTCCGTCATTCTTTGTTACTCTCCACCATTCTTCGTTACTCTCCATTAACTCTAAACTTCAGCCCTTTCTTTCTCTCTCTCCTTTCCTTTCTCCTTCTTGCTGATCACTGTCCTCACCAGATCCATCATCCTTCTCACCTCCATCCTCATTCTAATCATCTGCAGCCTCATCTTCCCCTTCTTCATCATCATCAGTTTCACCAGCACAGAGTATGAAGTTGAGAAAGTGGGAACTTGCAAAGGAACCCAAATCTAGTGTTGGGGAAGGGGAAAGAAATGAAAGGATTTAGAGGTTGAAGATAAGGATTTAGGAACCCAGCAACCTGGGTTCCTTCGAACTCTTCTCATTTTAGTTAGCCCTTTTAGCTCTTGCTTGTGCATCAAGACACCTTTTTGGCTTCTCCTGTACTACCCTTCTCAAGTGGGCTTCATGGATGTGGGAAAAGAAATTGGGTACATAAAAGAAACTAATTTCATGTATTTCATTGGGGAAATCATTTTTGCCTTCTTTCTGTTGCCCAATTAGAATAATGAGAATTGAAATTGCAATTTTGGTTATAATAGAGAAAACCCATATTTGGGTTTGCTGTCTCAAGGATGTTGCAGAATTTGTTTTCTTTTCTAGGTTTCTTTTTGAATGGCCTAGCCATGGTTGCTTTCTTCATTTCCTCTCATTTCCATACAGGTTTTGGAAACCCAAATCTGGGTTTGCTATTTTTTTTTTTTAAATCGTGCTCATTTCCTCTCATTTTCATACAAATTTTGGTTATGATTTTATTCTTTTCTTATTCTTTGATCAATATTATTCCAATTAGAACATAGGATTTTCATTTTTTTTTCACCTTCTTTGCTGTGAGAGATGGAGGGTTTATTGTATTTTGCAAGGGTGGAAAAGATGGATGAGAGGGTTCTTGTGCTTGATTTGGGGTTTTCTAAATGTGTTCTTGTATCCTTAAAATGCCTGAAAATTCATGTGCCATTATTGTAGTACAACCTGCAAGAACCATTCCAAGCAAAAAAGTTAAAGAGTACAAAGGAAACAATGATTTAGTTCAAGGCTTCAAGTCCTTTTTTCTTAAGCTTGAAGGAGAAGTGGATGAAATTGCAAGTTTCATTTGGGCATTCGGGAGTTCACGAAAATTAACAGAAAGTTAGCATGTGTAACGGAGGAGTATAAATGTATCATTGTCCTAAAATTTTATATCTATTAATTTTTAAATTAAATACAAATATAGAAAAATATTTAACTCATGTACTTGCTTAACCCACTTATTTACATGAATCAAATCACAAATTGTGAACTTACTTTACACTACCTAAAGTTTATAATTAAAGGAATAATAATAGGTATTTAGAAAATTTTTTTTATAGATATAATTTTTTTAAATCTTAATAAAATTAAATTTTTTTATCTTTAAATACAAATATAGAAAAATATTTAACTCATGTACTTGCTTAACCCACTTATTTACATGAATCAAATCACAAATTGTGAACTTACTTTACACCACCTAAAGTTTATAATTAAAGGAATAATAATAGGTATTTTAAAAAAAAAATTTATAGATATAATTTTTTTAAATCTTAATAAAATTAATTTTTTTTATCTATTTCTTTAAAAAAAGAATTAAATTTACTTAATTACTTATCATAGTTTTAAAAAATATCTCTTTCATTGACTCAACTAAAAAGTTAATAAAAAGAGATAAATAAATGTGGCTAATAATTGAAAAAACGAAATTGGTAAAATATTTATGTAGAAAGATATTAATATGAAGTATGATGTGGCATTGGTGGATCCTATTATAGCCAAATTGGAGAAAAGAATAATATAGCCAAACCGTTAGGCTTTAATGGTAAAAAGTGATGGTGTCAGCCACGGAATGGATGGAGGGATGAAATTGATGACTTTTTGAATGGTAGAGGGAGGACATGTGAGCTCAAAATGAAGTAGAGGGACGACCTGAGGTGATTCCATAGTAGAAGGGTTAAATTGAACTTTTTCACAAAGTATAGGGATGATAGATGGCTTTAACCCCTTTAAAACCCAAGTGAAATACAAATGAATATATTTTATCGCGTAAGTGGTTTAGTTGTTGTCTTTTTTAAAAAAATATATTAAGATGTGAAATTTTAGATTTTATATTCGGATATTATTATTTTTTAAGCAGTACTAGGGGCACTCGCTTTTTGCACTCTCCGGCCAGCACTTCCCCTTTCATTGGGCCACGTAAGCTTCCTCAAAAAGCTTTCAGGTGCAACCTCTCCAAACCAAAATAACGTGGCCCAGTAAAAGAGAAAGTGTTGGCCGGCGAGTGCAGGAGGCGAGTGCCCCTAGCATTGCTCTTATTTTTTTGCCCCAAAAGATTCCTTTTTTTAAAAAGAAAGAATGTATCTTATCATATCAATAATATAAAGGTATTACCAACGAAGGGTTGGATCAAGTGGGATTGGATCAAGTGGTAAGCGATTTGTTTCTGCTTAAGCAAAATCTTGAGTTCGAGCCCTTGTGTATGCAGCAGCCCCCGCTGGGAGACTCATCTACCATTTCTAGGTGCGGGATGTGGGTCGGGTCCGGATTAATCGAGGCGAAATCTCGGATACCGGGCGAGAAACCAAAAAAATAATAATAATAATATAAAGGTTTTATACCATGTGTGTTTTTAGAGTATAAATAAAGGTATAATAAATATGTATTTGTATAATTAATTTATTTAAAAATATAAAAATTGACATTTATCTTAATACAATTGACATGTGGTTAATTTTAATTAATTAATTAAAAATTAATATTTACACTTTAATGAGAATTAATTATATTTTTAATTTGTATTCTAAAAATACATATTAGGAAAGCTCTAATATAAAAGAGTCCTAATTAATGTTTGATATTTTTTGAGAAGGTTAATGAAAAAATGATTTATTAAAAATTATTTAATTTTTTTGAGAAAACATAAATTATCTAATTTTGATATGAATAATTTATTTTGAATAGATTAAAAGGAAATTAGTTTCCAGATGTATTGTATTTGAGCTATTCCCGAAGATAACTAGATTACTAAAATTAAAAAGAAAAAATTCTTAAGAGTTGTATTTATATGCGAGTTAGTGCCACTTTTTAAATTACATCAACATTCAAGTCTTAAGGTTGGGACTGAAAAAAAATTAATTTTTCTAAAAATATAATATTAATAAAGAGGGTATCCTCGCACCTCGCCTTAGAACTCAATAACATTAGTCATTGAATATATGCATTTCTTTTTTTTTTTTGTTGGATTTTAAACCCGTCTTATGTCAAAATGTTCAAATAATAATAATAATAATAATAAAGAAATATACCCTTAAAATTAATAAAAAATTAATTTTAAAATATAAAAAAACTAATAGGACATACTTTAATTATAAATTAAAAAAAAAACTAAAACTTAAAAAAGAAAAAAAGGTTCAATTACGTTTCAATCCAAAGTTGCGTGCACAATATGACTCTTTAATTGCCAACCACGATTCTGGGTCCATGCATGGTTATAATGCTTTCAACAAGTGTGATAATATAATATCTAAAAGTTTTTAATTTAATTCTTAATAATTCCATTTCTCATTTTTAATTGTGTGATGATATAAAAATAAATTTTATATTATTTTATTATATAATTAAATGAATTAATATATTTAATATTATAAATTTTAAATAAATAAATAAATTATTTATTTAAATAATATAAAAAATTACCTATAAATTATTTTTTAAATTATATTAGTTAAAAAAAATGACCCTTTAATTTTTTTTTTTTTAACAATAATATGACCCCTCAATTAATCAAAGAACTTGGAAGAGATGGAGACGGGCCACATATTTTTGCAATTTTTGCGTGCATGACGGCACATCACAAAATGTTTTCAATCGCAGCCCTGCAGCGCTCGTTACATATTAGCCACACATAAAGTGAACAACTGTCCCTACCGTACCATGCGTGGTGGACAACATGAACTCCGGCGGCGGGCGGGCAACCTAATAACAGTCCAAACATACATTTTCCACGAATCTCTTTTGTATCGTCCGTAGTGTACCAGTTATGTTGGAAAAAGACGATCGCATGAAAGCATCATCATCCCTTGATTGCTGGATTCGGTCAACAACCTCCCCTAATCTTCCATCCTCATCCTCTAGCAGGACGGGCCTTAACTTTCCCTCTCCAACTTCTATGGCGATCTATAATTAATAGTCCATAATTACAAAATTGTCTAATTGGTCTTGGATTAATTGTTCCTTTAATAAATAACGAGATTAGTGCTTACCCACTTTATTTTTAAAAAAATATAAAAAAAAAGATAAAAAATATCTTAATACATACTTTAAAAATATAATATTTTAATTTTTTTCAATGAGTATTTATTGAAACGATATAGTTTTAAAATGATTTTCTTCTTAATTTTTAGAAAGTAAAACTGATAAACATTATTCTCATAAATAATACAGTAATAATATATCAACAAATGAAAAATTCTTATTATTAAATGTAAAAATATTAAAAGTTTTTTTTTTTTTACTAAACTAGAGAAACTTAAGGGTTGGATGTGGATTTAAATTCAAGATTTTAATATTCCAAACATCACTCCTCTCAAGAAATGACCAATAACCTAATCAATGATGGACAAAAATATTAAAAGTTTAGTCGTTAGTTAGGACAGAGACATTTCAACAAATCCATTTAGTACCTTGGTCGGTCCAGAATCTGTTTCTAGATATGGATAATCCCCGGTGATGGGTTCATTGAGTATGATGTTAAAACTACATACATCACATTTTTCATTGTAAGGCTTGCATCGAATCACCTCTGGTAGCATATAGACGTAGGTCCCTTGAAAAACACAATACGGTAAAGGTAATTAATGTATTGAATAATATTATCGAGGGGAGAGTGAGTACAGAATTAAGTCGAATGGGGTTATGTAAATCAGTACCTGTTTCGCGTGTGAGCGCCTTCTCTTCGTCGTTTAAAAACCGTGGGTGACCAAAGTCCGCCACCCTGACGTGGTTACCCTGGTCGAGAAAAATGTTGCTGGGCTTCAAATCACGGTGGATAACTTTGGGTTTTTGTTCATGGAGATACTGCATTCCCTGGGCTATCTCCAACGCCCTGGCTAATCTCTCTTCGAATGGAGGAAGCGGCACCGTAAGTCCTCTGTTTTGGCCGGTTACCCGGTCCGTGCAGCCACTCATTCAGGGTTGTGCTTAGACGCTCTGTCACAATCCACCCGTGCACAGGCGGGTCCAGGCACGCTCCCATCAGCTAGAGCACGATGGGGTGGCGCTACCGGTATAACGTGCGGAGCTCTTGAACGAAAAATCCGACGCCGCTTTCGTTTGTGTTGAAGAAATCAGGTAATATGCATTTCACCCCCACATCCAGGCCCCGCCAAATCGCCCTGTGAATCTCCACCGTGCTTCCTTGGCCAATCTTTTCCAGCAATGAAATCCGAATCAAAACCAAAATTATTGTCTCAACCAGAACCAATTCACATTGAAATTTCGACTTTAAAATTGAAATCGTAGAGATCAGCAGACCTCTTGGGGGTCAATGTACCATCCACTGATCTTGGCTTGGTCGATTAGGATAGCGAGATCGGAATGGCGGTGTGTAAAGGGCGTCGACGGCAGATGCCGAGGACTGGAGGTAGGGGAAAGGAGAGATGGGTGTTGATTATCTTTGGAGTTGATTATGAACTCCAGGAAGCCCTTCTCCTGGGCTGATCTGAAGACAGTACCTGAGATGGTCTTGCGTTCTTTTCCATCCTCTTTCTGTACATGATCCGTAATTCCTTCTGGGTCTGGACTTCCCTCTGAAGATCCACCACCTTTACAAGGCCCGAAAAACACAAGCATTAGTAGTTCAAGTTTTGAACTCAAGTTAGCCCAACCTACACAGAACCCGTGTTTACACTATTAAGAAAGATTCCTTTTGGGTTTTGGCCCAATTGAAATTTCTGTGGAGATGGTGGCCAAAAAAACTAGTGCAAGCAAAATAACCTCCCAATGGTTGAAAACTTCTGTCTCTATGTTGAAGATTTCAAGTTCGAATTATAAGATGGGTTAAAAAAAGAAGGTTATCCTGTTGTATAGTTTTATCTAAAAAAAATATGGATCTAGTGCAAGCAAAAATGCCAACCTGCTCCTCCAATCGGGTGGTTGGCTGGTGGCGATGGTTGTGCCTTTGGTGGTTTTGTGGAGAAAGTAGATCCCATGCTCATGCAACCAATAAATCCTGGGTAACGCCGTGAGACTTGGTCACTGCTGGAGCTCCTAGTGTTGCCGGATATTGCTGTCATTCGGAGAGGTCTTTTTGTGCCCTGATGTAAATGCGACTATCATGCTCCTTGTTAGTAAAAGCGGGCAAAGAGAGGGAATCATCAATGCCTAATTGTGGTTATAAATTATAAAGTGGGGTAGTAGACGACAATATTTAGCGGATTTTTATATGAAACAATGATGGATCCTATGTTATCCTAGAGAGCCTGCCATTTCAATGAGTTTCTTAATAATTAACTGAGTTTGTTTTCAACAATGATACTGTCTATGCTATGATTGATATTCAGATGCAAAAGATAAGGAAAATGATGCAATAGGGCAGGCGGGATATACTAGAACTTGATCCAAATGGGTACAAAGTTTGGACCACCTTTACATGGGGTGATATTTGGTCTAGTCCATTCTTACAATACGACTCAACTTTGGGCATGATCGGTAGAAAATTAACTTATATGGATTCCCTTTTGACATGTCTCTTTATTTACCATGGACCATTGCTTTGTCTTGAAGGATCATCAACTATGTGATGTGAACAAGTCGCATGACAACCTTAACCATCATCAAGGGCTATCACTTTAACATGGGATCAAACTGTCTTTTGTTACGGATAAAGCAGCTGGCATGGTGAAAGTGATGAAAAACACATCCAGGATGCAGCTTCTTCGTGCATGCGGTGATTTGGAGGAGGAATCAGTAAAGAAAAGCTGGCAACGCCGATGGAGCATCTTGTTTGGGAAGCCAAGTATCTTGGGATCTCCGATCACAAATATTTGTCATTTACTACCTTGAACAAAAGTGGAAGAGAGAAACAGAGGACCACTTGGAATGATAGAACATGCTGCCTCCCTTTGCTAACTTTCTCAAATTTTGAACATTCAAAAAAGCTCCACATGACCACATTTCCATCTTCTTTTTTTTTTTTTTTTTTTCCACATGACCACATTTCCATCTTCTTTTTTTTTTTTTTCAAATTACATTTCCATCTAATTGATTCACAATGATTTAGGCTATTCACACTGATTTAGGCACAACATCAGCGGTTTAACATAATAGCATGTGAAAGGTCTTAGTTGGCCCTCTGCATCATATTGTTTTATTGGAAAGCTATATGTGAAATGTTAGGCGAAACCTTTTACACGGAATTGTAGTATAATATTGTGCCTAAATATAGTATTCAAAATTTGAGTCATTCTTCGTATGAACCGCACCAAAATGCGTCCTAATTTTCTTATAAGGACTTCTTAGATCAATCATGCACCTTGGAATCGATAAATTGGCTTATTCTATTTAACAAATTAATGAAGAATGGAACAGAGTGGGAGATGAAAGAATGTATGATGACTATGATATGGGGTATAAACTAATTAAGTGATGCCCTCGTGGGAGAATTGAAAGGGACAACACCTTGCTAGCTAGGATTTAAGTTCATCTTTAACTCCTTGCCTCCCTCTAAAAGAATATTCTCCCATCATCATTGCTATGCCTAATTAACCTAACTAATGTACGGAACGGCAACTACATTAATAAGTTAATTGAATTTAAACCACAACTAGGTGCTTATCTTACGTTACAATAACAAAAAAATGTTTTTTTTTTTGTTTTATTTTATCTTGATTGCAGAAAGAATAAAAGGTAACAATCTCTCATACCTTATCACACCTTACCCACATGCCATACGACTTAAATTCAAAATTTCTTATTTTTAGTGAAAGAAAATAACCACTAAACTATTTAAGTCGTTGATGTAACAAAAAATGTTTTTTAATATTGTCCTCTCATGTTAAAAATATTTTTTGTTATAAATATATAAAAAATTATAAAAAATAATATTAATTTTAATATTAATATTAAGTTAATAAATTTTATTAGATAATTGATAAGTTAAAAATTAATTTTATTTTTAATATAAATTTATAATAAAAATCTATATTTATTACACTTTTAAAATGCAAATTAGAAAAACCTAACAAAAAAACCTTCCTATGCTAGAGAAAATTATTATCTATATTATTGTATAAAACAGGGTCATAATAATTCAGTGGTTTTGCTTTTATTGCTACTGGTTTAATAGTAAATCTTAAATTTAAACTCAGACAATGACAATTCCTATCTCGCAATTGGCTTGTTAAAAAAATAGAAAGGCCATCATAATTTATTCTAGCTACTTTGAAGTTCGAAGACTTCAAACTTAAAAGCAAACCCAAATCAAAAAAGCACAAAATTATTTCCCCAACAAAATTTTTCTTGAGTAAGTTACAAACCCACCATAGAATTAAAGAAATATAGTTTCAGTACTTTCTAATGATATGATTTTGACTAGACAGATTCTTTTGTCTTTGTGGGACTGATCTCACCCAATTTTAGATCAATTAAGAGGTTCTTGCATGCTTGTTGTCACGTATTAGTGGAGTGTTTTATAGGCAATTATTAGGTCGACTAACCATGAATGCCCTCTTTTGAGTTTCCTTTCAAGCCCATAGCTAGCCAAAGCATACTTCTTTGAATGTTAATTTATCATTTATAACATCTACTATGAATTATATAGTAAATAATTTTATTCTCTACACTTATATATAGACAAAATTACAATTTAAGATATACAAATGTGATGATGAGTATTTTTCCCTCTACAATAAGAGAAGTTCTCTTGTATAATTAATTTATCAGGTCATTAGTATTTTTTCCACTAATATAGTGACATATCAATTATTTAGCGTTCACTTGTAATTACTTATATATTTATTTTAATAGATTTAAATTAATTTTTTTATTTTTTAGACATAAACTTTAAATAAAAATTAAAACACTCAATGAAAACTACATAGGAAAAAAAAAATTTAATTGTTATTCATATAAGTTACTAAATTTTTATCTAAAATTCATGTAAAAAAGTCAAAAAATTAAAGTAAGTCTAGTAAAAATAAATGAAATGAGTAAATAATTCTCCCATATAATGGGATACCATGTTTGTAATACCATCATCTACTAATGTAGCAACATATCAATATGTGTGATTCTCATTTACTATATAACGTAGCGACACATTACATATATAACCCTCACTATTTGAAATATTTGTAAGTGAGAACCACATATCTTGATGTATTGTTGTATTAGTAAATTTTCCCTTGTATAGAAGAATTTATTAGAGAATGAACATGCTTAGTCATTTGTCGACTACAATTATTTATGAATCTATTATGAATGTATGATTTACTCTCCTATCTGTTTTTGTTTACAAATTTTATTTTGCATAATAATATATAACTGACTTTGTTGGTAGGCATATTCATATTGTTTATATATTCGTTAGATTCCTTCTACCACATCTACTATATATAAGCGAAAAGAGCAAATAATTAATTTGAGTTGTTTATGCCAATCTCCATATATAGATAGAAAACCGTGCTCATTAATTGTAAACAACATAATTTGCGGTGGAATAACGTTGGAGTGGGTTTGCTTGTGAGTGTGAAATCTCCCGTTTGAGACATATATGATAGTAAATACATATAGACCCATGAACTATCAATAATTTATTGATTTGAGTAAAAAAATTTTAATTTCTTTAAATAAGATTTTGATTTTGAATTTTATGAATGAAGAAATTGACGTTGGGAGAATTTCTTCTTAATGGAGTCTAACGTGACTCAATTTTGAATTAATTGAGATCCAATGTAATTATTAGATATTAAGAGTTTAATAAATAAATATATATATACCCATGAACTTAAGTGAATAATCTGTTGAATTTAACCTTTAACAGTAGTTTTATTCTATAAAATAATTGTATTTACTTAAAAAAAAAAACAGTAATAATTGTAGGAAATATAATATACTTCTTTTTTTTATTCCATTTATATGTTTCTGGTAACCTCCTTGGTAGTAGATGAGCGAACCAATTAATATTGTCATAACACTGGTACTTAGAAGCTTTATAGCTCTCCAATCTTAATTAATAAAGTACACATGTTTGCAGAAATGCCGAGTTGTTCAGCCAATTGCACCATGGCATGTGGCGTATCTCACCCTAGGTAAGGTAAGTGACTGAAATTAAACCACCCCCTCCCCCAAATTGCTAAATAAAAGTGTTGATGCATCTCTATCTCATTAACTCTTTGGACCACTGTCTTATCAAACTAAGGTTCTTAGTTTCAATGTACTTTTTACATCTTACCTGTAAAATTTATGTTCAACGAAAAGTGTATCTCACTTCACAGTAATTGCTGTTGGACTAAGGGTTCCATCTAAATTGTCAGCCATATTTAAACTTTGAAAATGGCCATTAATTAATTGGGACGGTAAAAATTAAAATCTTATTCAATAGTGTTTAAACCTTATTGGTTCGTATTAGGTTAGCAAACTTTCATAGATGATCAATTTATTCTTTAGCTTCTTATAGATTATTTGCGTAAGATTATTTATTAGTTATGACTTAGTTAGTAATAAAAATGTCAATAAATAATTAATTCTTTACGAATTTCTTGATTTTAACATCAATATAAATGAACCAAACAAGAATTAGGACCTGTTTGGTACAACGGTTAAAATTCAGCAGATAGCGGATAGCGAGTAGCAGATAGTGGATAGCGGTAGCGGATGGCGGTTAGCGGTTAGCGGATAACGGATAATGGATGACAGATAGTGGAAAGTGGGTAATGGATGATAAATAGCAAATTCGATAAATATAACTGTTTGGCTATACAATAGTTAACGGTTGTTATTTAATATTAAATGACTAATAAGGACATGATTAAAAATAAATGTGTATTTTTTAAATATTTTTATTTATTATTATTAAAATTATTAATTTTATAAAAATAATAATAAGAAAATAAATAAATAAAATTAATTATAATA
>BPVZ01000015.1:994944-1019921 GCA_020521535.1 Rubroshorea leprosula
GAGAAAACGAAAGAAAATTTTGAAGAGCAATTGAGAGCAAAATTGGCACGCCTTGGAGATGAGGAGAAAGGGAACAGAAGCCTTACGCAATATAAAGAGGTGTTTACGCGCGTGCATTTCCATCCTAGATGGACCCAGTGCCAGCTTGTCACTTTGATGACTTGGCAATTCTTTATTTTTTCTATTTCTTAAATTGAAAATGATTTAGAAAAATTCATATTATATTATTTTTTATACAATCTTACGTATCATTTAAATAATTTATTTATTTATTCATTTGAGATTCATAATTTTTTTTATTTTGATTGTACAATAAAAAACAATCATCTCTCATTTTTTATTTTACTCCACTCGCATACATGTGACTCGAATTCAAAATCTCTTACTTTCAGTTAGAAAAGATAACAATAAAATAATTAAAATAATGAAAAAAATTAAAATAATAAAAAAAATTAATCAATTGAAAAAAAAAGGTGAAATATATAAGAAATAATATGTCTTCCCCAAATTTATCCTTTGTTTCAAAATCAAATTTAGAGCCGTTGATCGCGTAGAAGTGTGTTGTGGGGACAGATGTTGGTGTAGAATTGGAAAATTTCGCGTGTGTATAGAGGGGGGCGAGTATTTATGAGGCATCACACACTTGATTGTTGCTCAAAGATGTTGCATTGCGCAATGCGTAATCTTTTGGAAAGAAAAGCCGGAGGCTTTGAAGGCGGAGGAAATTTGGTTGTGAAACGCATGTAATAAAATAATTTGGCTCAATTAGTATCATTCAATGCGGTAGGACACAGCATTTGCTGTTGCAAAATTATGTTCGTTTTCTCAAAATTTAATTTAATGAGAATGATATAGTTATACTGTATTGTAAATTTATAATAATAATATAATATCACGTATGAAATTTTAAATAAAAATAAGTATATAATAAAATATTAAAATTATAAATTTACAATGCCATATTATATTATAACTGTGTTAATTTTCAATTTATATTCTAACTTCATACACCATATTACTAAGGACGGGTTATTTTCGGAGCACTATTTTACTCTCTTTATTTATTTATTTTTTTTGGTTGAATGGTAAGGATATCTGTAGACTAGTTTGAGTTTGGTCTAAAGTAGATTATCTGTTTAGGACTAATGAATTTTTAAGAATTGAAACATTATCTTCTTGTTGATCCCTCTAAAAAATTAAATATTAATAAATAAACTTAAAAGTAAAAACCCCCTTATCAATTAAACTAGGACTCATCCGTTTTACTTCTAAAAACCTACTCTGTAAAGGTTTGGTTGCAATCAATTCTCATCAACATCTGCTTTCTGATACAAAAAAAATGAACAAATTGAGGGCTGTAACGGTGGAATAAAATATAAAAAATAAATTTTAGGATTGAACTTGAAATGATAAAGGGTCTTTTTCAATCTTAAAAAGTAATTAATCTCTCACCACTGAAGTATTTAAGCAACAATGAAAGGGCAGGAGGAATTGTCAATGTTAATTTCTGAGGTTTTAAAATCGTACTGATCAATTAGAATATGGGTATGATGGTGATTAATTAATTATTACGTATATTGGTAGGAAGAATATATAAAAGAGCATATAAGACAAGAAATATGATGGGATTTTTTTTCTTTAAATTTGATTTGGGAATTTAATTTAATAAATTTCCTTATGGAGTTTGTTGTGTCATTTAATTTTGTTTATTATTATAACGTATGGACTACTGGTAAAGGAAGTTATATAACGGACGCATAATCATATATTATAACAAAGTGTTGATTTTGATATATAGTTGACTTAGCACTAAACGAGTATGTATAATATTTAATTAACAAGAAAATTATATATATAAATACCAAATTTGTATCGTAGGAGTCGGATTTAGGAAACAAAGCACGTGGATTTGTATAAATAATTGCTTAATTATCAATGTCGAGCCCATTTAGATTTTAGGTGCTGACAAAATCTCAGTCAATTTTGTTTTTTATTGATAATTTTGACAATTATTGTATGTAAAAAGGTTTCTTTTAAAGATAGATATATGCATCTAAATCATGGATTAATTGCCGGCACTAAGCATTAATCACACGTCTAATTTTGCAAACAAATTAATCTTGTGAATTATTTGACAAGTTGTCATTCAAAAATGTCAATTATTTAAGGTGATAGAGAATCTAACCTACCAGTGTTTTCAACACTCTGACTTGATATTCCTTGTCTTTAAATATATACATGTAAAGGTTTCACGATTTGTAAATAAATATCGTTTTATAAATTAAATTAAAAAAAATCTTGAAACTAACATAAAAGGAAATTAATTTTTTTTTAAATACTAGAGGTTTGTCCTTATTGTTTAAGAAAGATTTAATTTCAAAGTACATAAAAATTAATGGTAAATAAAAAATTCTAAATAAGTTGTAGATATGTAAACAGAGTGAGGGGAGTTATTATTATATTTTAAGTAGAATTTTCGAGTTGGTAAATGGGGTTAATAAATGGACCCCATTTTGCGTGGGTGTTGGTTTCTTGAATTCTGAAAGTGCACAGTAAGAAGTTGATGAAGGCTTCATTACCAAAAATCATGTGTGTGCAACATGTTCTCCATTCTTAAGGAGATTAATTATAACAAGCTTTCAAATTAGTTAATTTTGACCATAGGTAATTAATGGGAGGGAGCCGGGAGCCTGTAATTTGGCCTTTTAATCATGAAAATTCACAGAGGAGCGCCATATCGTTCCGGCTCCCCCGTTGAATTTTAATTTTCCCCAAGACCGTATTAATTAACTTATTTTGAAATGGAACATGCAGAGGCTCCAGCTTGTTATGGCATGACACAATTTTCCAAAAAATTACACTTGGGACTTGGGACTTGGGACTTGGGAGGATTATGTTCTTTTTTCCCATTTAATAATGAAAATAAATTCATAAATATAATTATTTGATGATTTGAGTAATTTACTAATCCTCGCATGACGATTGATTTTTTTTTTTTTTTAAGGTTAGGTGTTTTAGGTTAATTTGTATGTACTTTGATATCAACCTTCTTTTGATATAATTGAAAATAAGATATTTATGTTAGGGACTAAAAAATTATCTCTATATTAACTTACATAATTAAATTTTGATTGATAAAATAAAAAATAACTACTTTTACTGACTAAGTTACGTCTCTTTAAATTGAGTGGTCTTTTTCAATATATATGATGAGAGTAAAACAATATTTTTTTAGGTAGATATTGCACGAACTATTTATAATGAAAGACATATATAATTTCATATTCATAAATTTCTCTAATCTATACCTTCATGATGATCACTTTTTTTCTTTTTTTGACCATCATGATGATCACATAAAATCTCAAGATTTGAACTTGATATTAGGAGAGTTTGGATTCAAACTCTCCGCACAAGAATACCTAGAGATTACATACATTTTACAAATTGTGGTTATGTAAGTTAATTAGTCATCATGATCACATGCAAGGCAGCAAGGCCTTGCATGCAAACGCTTCCTGATACAGATTAAGTGAGTTTGTTTCTCATAACCATACTCTTTTACAACTTTGGAAACAAATTAAGTAACACAACATCATTATAATTAAGTACCCGAAAAGGATGTTTCAATACTACTACCATATATATCCACACCAAACCCCACATAAACAAACTACTCTTTAACAATAACTGCCATTTATAGCTAGATTTGCCTCCATAATCCTAACTAATCAACACCACATGATGTCTACCCCTGTATATCGGTCTCCAGACAGCGGCTATCATAGCGGGAACATCCACAGCCCTTTATGCAAACACAAAATAAGACTTGACGCAGAAAGCTTAGTGATCTGGTCTCTTGATAAATCTCCATTTATTGTTAAAAAAAGTCCAAATGCAGAATGCAAAGGTGGATTCCACCAACAATTCGACAATTATCTTGTGCTCTTTCAACATCTGATGCTAATAGATCTGTCCAAAAAATAAAATATTCAGTACCTGTAGGACGAAATTGAACCAAGGCTTAATTACACGGGATATGACGGTACGTAGCTAGGTATACGAAAAATAATACATGAATAATGTTATCTTCTAATTGAGTCTTATAAACAACTTTGATGAATTAAAATGCAATTACTTGTTTGATCTCATGTAGCTCAATTTATTTTGAAAATTTTTTGAGTTTATGATTATAAATTTACTATTTTATAATTTGAACACGCAAAAGAAAAATTTATAAACGAGAAAATAACTTACAATATTAAAAAGTTTTATACTTTAGTATAAATGTAGATACAACGATTTAAATAATTTAATATTAATTTTTTATTAAAAATAAAAAAAATTTAATATTAAAAATAAAACTCAAATCTTACATTTTCAAATTTGACATAAAATTTTTTTTATAAAAATGAAATAGGCATTAAGGCCCCAAGGACGTTTTCGCTTTTAATTATATAACTAAGAAAGAAAAAGATATCATTACCTATTTTCAAAAAAAAAAAAAAGAAAGAAAAAGATAGGTACTTGTACAAGTGTACAAGGTACGGTCAAATTTGGGTAATACTTGAGTGGGGTATACTATAGAAACAGGCGTGATCTGGCGTCGCGAGTGGGTTTCCCCGGGCCCGGGGGGGGGGGGGGGGGGGGGGACCACAGTGTGGCACGTCAGTGTGGCACGTGAACAGAGCACTGTTTACGGCTACGGGGTTCCTGGGGACTCCTGTGACCTGTCGTCGGATACATATGACTCTGACACGAGCGGTTAAGGGGTACTCTCTCTCGCATTTAATGTAAAGTTTCTGTATGCCACCGTGTTGTTTGTTGCCACGCATCACGGATCAAAATCAATGTCGGCGAGCTGGCGAGCTGAAATCCTGATTGGATAAAAATTTTGAGTTTAATTAATTACTTTGAGAAATAATTTTGAAATAATTTTTTTAATTGTATTATTTAAATAATTGATTAAATTTATGATATTAAATATATATATTTATTTAATAATATATAAAAATTATATTAAAAATAATATAAAAAAATTATCTTTATAATACCATTTAATTATTTTAATGTGACGTGGCATGATGAGTCGAAAATCATAGTCTGGAGCAGGCGGCAGGCAGCAGCCCTGGCAGGGTCTAATCAGCAAGGGACATCGTATCGAGAAGAGGGCCTACGTGTTGCCCCCTCAGCACTGTACAACGTGACATGGACATGCACGCACTTAAAATTATAGTATTAGCTATCAGAGGGGTAGCAAACAGTGGGTTTGAGAGAATTTTTCACGTGGGAAAGGGAACATGATGGATGGGATGTGGTCCATGAGGGATCAGCCGCGTGATTCACCGGCGGAGGGTGGAGATTTTAAGAGCCCTGGCCTGGCACAGCGTGAAAAAGGAAAAGAGATGGAGATGGCGACGGGGATGGGAGATGCGGATCCCAAGGATGGTGGGGTTTCCTGACCAAGAAAGGAACAGTTCTCTTTTCCCAACAAAGCATGTCACGGAACGGAACCAAGACCTGCAACAGTTGTAGGAGCTGAAACTGCGAGGCATGAAATCAAATTTTTATATTATTTTATAATTTAAATAATATTAAATTATAAAATAAAAAAACTTAATGTTAAGAGATTATTTTTTATTTAAAAATTCATAATTAATGATTTAATATAATTTAAAATATAAATTAATTTTTTTAAAAAAAAAAAAAATTATGTATAATCAACAATTATTTTATTATAAGTAATCCTAATCTCATTGTAAAAGAAAGGTCCTTGGAGACACGACCTTGTGAAATCTCATGACTCATTAGAGATCAGTTATATGTCTCCCTGAAGATCAGATCAGAGGATTCCTGAATATTTATGGTATTGTGGTGAGAGATCATATTGAAAAAATTAATATCTTACCTGATTATCTGTAGCCCTGCATACATGGAACAGTATGAAAAATTATAAGAAGAGCAGCCATCATCCACACACTAGACTCTTGTTGAGACACGACTAATTCATCTCACGATGGGACATGTCTAGAGTACATAAAAGAAAAACTTTGACAAGATACAAAGATAATTTCAAGACTTAAACACTTGTTACTGAACTGAAACATATTAATACCTTGCCCTCTGCATTAATTCCCAATGCAACGGTCCAGTTGTCAAGTTGAATGCTCCAGGAAAACATAGCAAATGAGCACCTAAATGCAAAAACATGAGTCTTGTATAGTGCAGCGGATTCATGAACAGGTGGAGCAACAAGCGGTATCCTATCAAAATATCAAAGGTTGTTGATATCATAATCATTTCATGGTTCAAGGGATAAATAAACAAACCTCTAGCTGCATATATCATTGCCAGTTCCTGAAATTGAATGTCATAACAGATACCTATACCAATACGCCCAACATCTACAAGAACCAAGAACCATTAATGGTTAGTTTCTGAAGGAAGTTAAAGAATAAAATGAATTATTGGTGCATAAGTTTCTACAACAATTGAAAATTACTTGATCAGAATTAAGTGGAGGGATAAAGGACAAATTTAAGAAGCAATGGGGTATGGACACTGAGATCATTTTTGTTAAACAATCAACCATATACTACTAAGAAAACATTGTTCTTCTAATTAAGGACAGCACGGTATAACATTTTTTAAAGTGTACCCCATGGAACATTGCCATGAAAAATGTTTTAAGGAATCAAACCTGTGTCCACTATAGTTAGAGATTCCCCTGCAGTAAGAGTTTTTGATTCCGTAAAGGTAATCTCCCCAGGAATATCAATATCAAAAAGGTGAATCTGTAGTTCCACATGAATTGTTCTGTCAACAATATCACACAAACAAGCTGCAAAGAGATGCACTGAAAAGATATTACATAGAACACAAATTTTCTAGAGGAACCCACTAATGTTACATCTGAACAAGAACTATGTTCCCCAAACCAGGGTTTTTGGAGTTTATAGATTAACAGGCCTGTGAGTTGTGACAAAAGATAAAAGATGATGTATATTGATAACTTTTTACAGGTACCAGGAACCTACATTTTAACACCCTACCATTAGTATATGATCACACAAACAATTAATGACAGAAGATATACCAGATCAGTGATAACATCCACTAATACATGAATGCAAGGATGCATATAGTTGATCATACTTCATAGATGTCATATCATATGATAGTCTAATCATTCTTAACTAATGAATAGTAGGTTCATTCAGAGGGAGCTGCCGGAATACATTGCCCAGCAATTCCGACCCTTTTGTTCATTGTGATATAAGACAGAATTATATACCAACCAAAAATTATGTTTTCATAACAAGACAAGCATTTCTTTAATTATTTTTCAAGCATAATAATACATGTAGATAATGAACTTACCTTCCAGTGCTTCGCTTTCAACTTTCCATTACTACCGAAGACGCAGCAAGTGTTATACAACTTGTCCCCATAACGTTCAGGCATAGAGCCACCAACTATTGTGATCTTCAAACGCCAAGAAACTTCTGAGAGCATAACTGTTGATGGAGATGCATCACCACCAGCATCAATGTCTTCAGCATAAACTGGCAAGCTGTCATTTGAATAGGAACTGTTCCATATTTCCTGATACAATTACAAAAAGGAAAGGCCTTAGTTTGATACTATGTAATTATCATCCACAATTTAAAATTTTCAGCTTAACACATAAGATTGTTCTGATTTAATCCCATTTAGACAAATTAAACATTTTATTGCCAGAATAATGAAGAAAAAGGAAAATGATTAATGTTTACTGAGTTGAACTTTACAGCTTAAATGGCTTGCTTAAGATAAGTAACTATAGCATGAGAACATTCACTTTATTTCCCCCTTTTCTACCGCCACCTCTTTCTGTCTGTCTTTCCACTTCTCTCCGATCAACAGCAGCCAAAAGAGAGCACCAACATCAAGAACAATAGGCCCCCAAGTGTTTGTACTATTTTCTTATGGAACAGTGATAAGGTATCCAGTGTTCTTCACAGATTTCGTTGGGAAAACTTAAAAATGGGTCCACCTCTGCTTTTACCAAAAACCATGGCTGATGTAGGCTTCTAGGAAAGTAAAACAGCAGAAATCAAATATAGTAAATACTAGGAAAACTCACAGGCAACAGAACAAGCTGGGCACCCTTTTTTGCAGCCTCCTCGATGGCCTTTAGAGCATGCGCAATGTTCCTCTCTTTATCTGGCGTTACAAGTAACTGGCAAATCCCAATCTTGAACTGCAACAAAAACAAAAACAAGAAAAACCCAAAACTTAAAATCTGAACTTGTAACGAAATTATACAATAGAATAAGAAAAAAAAAAAGTGAAAAAAATAACCTTGGTAAGAGGCGGAATAGGCAAGGGAACGGCAGGCGGGGCCCTGGCTTGCTCCGGCTTGAAAGACGACGCCATGTAGCCTCCGGTTACGATAATCAGCAGTATTGGTTCCGGAGTCGCCCGAAGTGGAGCCGAGTCTTGGGAACGCAAAATGCAATTGAGATTCTTTAAGCTAGCCACTCACTAGTGACGACAACAGTGCTAACTTCATTTTACCATCTCCAACACCGTCACTGCTTTGGTGAGAGATTCCTGGCACGTTTGTCCGATGTGGTTAGATAACACCTAAACGGCCAGCATTATTCTTTTGCAAGAATGTGCAATTTGCTCCTCCTCTCTCTGCCTTCCTCTGCCACTTGCAGCAGAATAAACCATGTGTATTAATTTTCTCTTTTCTTTTTTTGAAAAAAATGAAAAATGGGATTTTAATATAAAATTGTACAAATATTCTAAATAAATCCTCTGGATTAATTCATTAAGAGGGGATTCAAGTCTTTTTTATCTTGACGTTTCTAATTTTCTGCAATTCATTTTAATTTGTTGTTAATATTCTCTCTAAATCTCTCATGCCACCTCCCTGATTTGGGATCCTAAGGAAGATGGTGGTCTTTTATTTTTTGGCCACCAGAGTGGCGTCCTTGATGAAAAAAAGGAACACTTCTCTTTTCCCAGCAAAACACGTTGTCTAGGGCAAGAACCAAGGCCTGTAATGGTTGTGGCTGGGAGGGAATGATTTATATAGTCTTCAACAACCCTTTCATTTTGCAGTAAATATGGTGATACAATTTTCCAAGAGTCAAGAGCCATGACAGTTACATAATTTTCAATATCTGCACCCACATTTTGAATGAAATTCTTGCATCAGTCAAACAAGTCTTACAACATATGTTGCTGTAGTCACTGAGAGTTGAATCTCTGGATGTCTACCAGCTGGTAAAGATCACCACGCCGTTGCTTTGTTAAGGGAAGACTCGCCCTAAATTTCACAAGTACAGAATTAGAAAACAGTGACATGTATGATTATGAACATGCTTGAAATAAAACATGGTGGAACCCGCATTACCTTCTTTGCTCAAGCACAGAATAATCAACCTCTGCTATAATTATGTCCTCATTATGTTCGGTGGTAGCCAGGACTTCTCCAAACTGTCACATTTGTGACCATATCAGCATTTTGCTTCCATACAAAAAACTTAAAACTACTTAAGACTCTGAGTTGTTAACAAACTCGAATCTATATTGCTAATTCTTACTTTTGCTATTTAGTAAGATAAGAAAATAAGGCTGCATATTTTCCTATATAAATGCCTAGTCAAACATTTTCTTGTAAAAAGGGATCCACTTACAGGTCCTACGAGAGTAGAGTGGCCCCAGGCCACATAACTGGCTCCGGCAGCTCTAGCAGGTGAACAAGTAGCCACATATAACTATACAGCATAAAGTTGTCAGCAATGATGCACGAAGGAAGAACCATTATTAGGTACCATAATAAAGATAAACAGAACTTGTGAAATATAATGATTCATAGATGAGTTATGTGTCTCCCTAAAGATCAGTGGATTGCTGATTATTTATGGAGTGTGTAGTATGTGGTTATATGAAAGCTTTTATGAGGAAAAGAGGATTGTTAATACTGATGATAAGGAAAAGAAACGATAAAAATTAATGTCATACCTGATTATCTGTGGCCCTGGACACATGGTACAATAAGAACACATTAGTAAGGTGAGCAGCCATCATTTTACAGACTAGACTATTCTTGAGACACGACTAGACTAAAGAGCGCACTAAATCATCCCAAAATGGGACACATCCAGAGTACACAAAAGAAAAACTTAAGACAAGATACGAAGATAATGTCAAAAAAGTATTACTAGTTTTGGGAAACTTGGATAAAAATTTAAACACCTGTTCAGGAACTGAAGCATGTTAGTACCTTGCCCTCTGCAATAGTTCCCAATGCAATGGTCCAGTTGTCATGTTGAATGCTCCAGGATAACATAGCAAATGAGCACCTAAATGCAAAAATATGAGTCTCATAGAGTTCAGTAGATTCAAGAACAAGAGAAACAACAAGTAGTATTCTATCAACATCAGCAGGTGACTTAAATGATACCCTAGACATTAAAATAATATTATATTAACCATTTAATGATTCAAGGGATAAATGAATAAACCTCTTGCTGCATATATCATTGCCAGTTCCTGAAATCGAATGTCATAACAGATACCTATACCAATACGCCCAACATCTGCAAGAACCATTATAAAAGGAGGGATAAACACAACTTTAAGAAGCAAAGAAGTATGGACACTAGGATGAATTGCAGATCAGTTTTGTTGAAATAGTCAACCATTTACAGCTAAGAAAACATTATTCTTCTAATTATGGACAGTAGAGTATAACATTTTTAGAATGTATGAAAGGGAACATCTACATCGCCAATGAAAACATTCCAACCTGTGTCCACAACAGTTGGAGACTCCCCTGCGGTAAGAGTCTTTGATTCCATAAAGGTAATCTTCCCAGGAATATCAATATCAAAAAGGTGTATCTGTAGTTCCACATGAATTGTTCAGTCAGAAATATCACGCAAAGAGGCTGCAAAGAGATGCACTCAAAACATATTATGCAGAACACAAATCTTTTAGAGGAACTTCTTGATGTGACATCCAAGAACAGGAACTATGTTTCTGAAACTAGGATTTTTGGAGTTTATAGATTAACAGGCTTGTGACAAAAGATAAAAAGGTAATGAATATATATATATATATTTTCAGACACCAAGCATCTATATTTAACACCCTAGTCTAGCACTACTGTGTGATCATATAAACAAACAAGAATACACAGAAGATATATAAGATTGGTGATATCATACACTAATATGTGGATGTCAAGATGTATACAGTTAATATAAATGTCATATCATATGATAATCTAATCATTCTAACCAATGTCCGGCCAAAAAAATTATTCTAACTGATGAGTAGTTGGTTCCTCTAAAGGAAGTCTCCAGAATACATTACTCAGCAAGTCCATCTTTTTTATTCATTGCCATTTCAGGCCTAGAATTACATAGCAACCAAAGATTGTGTTCTCATAACAAGACAAGCATTTCTCTAATTCTTTTTCAAGCAAGATTTCCATTTTCTGCATAATAATATATGCCATATGGTGTAGATAGTGCGCCTACCTTCCGGTGCTTCGCTTTCAGCTTTCCATCAGAACCAAAGACACAACAAGTATTATACAACTTATCCCCAGAACGTTCAGGTATAGAGCCACCAACTATAGTGATCTTCAAACGGCCAGAAATTTCAGACAGCATTGCTGTTGATGGAGATGCATCACCACCAGCATCAATTTCTTCAGCATAAACTGGGAAGCTGTCATTTGAATAGGGACTGTTCCATATTTCCTGATACAATTACAAAAAGAGAGGGTCTTAATTTGATACCATGAAATTATCATTCATGATTTAAAATTTTCACCTTATCACAAAAGAATGCCCTGATATGTGAAATTATCATTAGTCATTTGGACATAGTAAACATTTTATTTCCAGAGGAATGAAGAAAAGGAAAATGAGTCAAATGACTAATGTGAAGCACCTTCGATATAGAGTTCATTCCAGATAAATTTGATATAGTGCTTTTTACAGCGCGTTTCCAATATATAGGCTTAAATTAATTTAACAGTGTACTAAAAACTAGGAAAGTGAAATAGCAGAGAGCAAAAACTACAAAAACTCACAGGCAACAGAACAAGTTGGGCACCCTTTTCCACAGCTTCCTCGATGGCCTTCCGAGCATGCGCAATGTTCCTCTCTTTATCCGGCGTCACCGATAACTGGCAAAGCGCAATCTTGAACTGCAGCAAAACAAAAACAAGAAAAACCCCAAAATTCAAAATCTCAACTTTTAACCAAAATTATAAAATCTAAAGAGAAAAAACGAAGTGCAAAGCAATTGCCTTGGTGACAGGCGGGGTGGGCAAGGGAACAGCAGGCGGTACCCTGGCTTCCTCCGGCTTGAAAGACGACGCCATCACTCTGAGCCTCACGTAACGATGGCCAGCAATATTGCTCCCGAAAACCAAGGAAGTGGGATAGATTCCCCGGATCGCGAGAACGAAATGGGTTCTGTGAGAGATGAATGTAGGACGCAGAATGCGATTGAGATTCTTTGGGCTCGCTAGCGACAATGCTGACTTCATTTTACTTTCTCCGCTAAATTGGTAAGAGATTTACCGGCACGCTTGTCCAATGGAGTTTTGTGACAACTAAAACGACGACGTTTTTAATCAAATGACGCCGTTCAATAGTTTATCGTTCTTTTCTTTCTTCTTTACTGCCCTGGATACTGAAAATCATTGGGTTAGTTTATTGAAGTTTTAGTTTTTTCATGCTATTTATATTTTACATGTTTAAAGTATTTTAAAAGAAATTTATATTTTTAAAGTTTTTTTAATTTTAAAAATATTTTAAATAATAAAATCTTAAAAATTTTAAATTTTTAAATTTTATAATTTTTTTTATTTTTAAAAATAACTTTAAAACTTTTTTAAATAAAAATTTAAATTTACTACTTATAAATAATATTAAAAAGATAAAAACTTCAATAAACTAAATCGAACACACCTTAAATTTCAATTGAGTCAGTTGCATTGGACACCAAAAAAAAACTTTTTAGGCCCTTTTGTATTTACAAAAACTTAAATTCAAAATTAGTAATGGAATTCTTTCTCCTCGAATAAACAAGTACTTGGTGAATGGTTCATTGTTCTTATCATGGAACTTACTGCACTAGATCGAGATTCCCATGCATCCTTTCGGAACCACCCCAACCGTTTTTTTAATTCCAACGGTCATTAACTGCTTCCGGCGCGTTTCATCTTCTGCAAATAAAATCGTCAAAACTTCTCCGGACAAACATCCAAGCAGAATAGCCACTGTCTCAAGTACCTGCGTGCTTCTTGGGTGCTTGAGACAACTAGCGTTTCAGTCTGTCCGGTGGCGCCTTTGCACGCGCCACCACCGAGGCCAAAGAAACCGTAGTCCCATCATATTTGCCAGTTGACACTGCTACTTCTTCCAGTGTCAAATTTTTATCCATGGCGGCGGATCCAAATGCCCAGTATTTCGAAGAACTTCTTAATTTCCAGGACAATAACCGTACCTCTGAAGATTTATCAATTCAGGAACCATTTCCAAAAACCCCTTCAATTCCTCAACAGGGTATTGAAATCGGAAGGTCTGATGATCTTTTCGAGAATGGAGGCATTTGGACTGTCCAAAATGATCCAAATACCGGAAATTTTCATGGAGAATCAAGCAATAACGGAATTGGAAATGTGCTGTCCCCCTTCAGTTGCTCTTTCTGCCAAGTCCTTAGAGAAATAGTTCATAGTAATGGTATGTTTGGTATTATTTTTTGGTGTAATGATTTGATTGTTTACAATTTTTTTCCCCTCATTTGATTTGTTATAGGCACTGAAATTACAACCCTTGAAATTCATGGAAGACTTGGTATGTTCTTCCATGCCATTCTCGATGTTCATGGAAATGTGGATACACCGTCTCCAAGCTATCACTGTCAAATGTTCGAGTACGTTTGATCCTTCATATAATTTCTTTTTGTAGCTAAATTAATGTGTTTAATGAACTAAATTGCATTCCTCGAATATTCTTTCTTCTCTTTTCTTAGTTTTTGCAAGAAAAGTACGGAGGAAGTGAAACAATTTTTGGTTCAATACTGTCTCGACCGAATGCAAGCAGGATTCTTTCTAATAAGTGATCCACTTTCAACCTTCTATGAAGTCTTATGTGTTGGATTTGTTTGGGCTGAAAATCTGCAGCATCCTGATGAGTTCATTCCATCATCATCATCCAATTCAGGTATTCAAATAGTTTAAGTATATATGATGAGGATTTACATTCAGAAAACTGAAGTGTAGTTTGTGCAAGGCAAACTGTAAAACAGTATTTCCATTTACATTTATATCATGGGAATGATTATATCTTTTGTAGGGGATCAACCAAGAAAGGATAATGAGCAAACAAGGGCCCCTGAGACTAGTTTGGCCGAGCAGGTCAGGTTGAATGTTGCTACTTGCTTTAACGAAATCAAAAGCCTTTTTTCATTGTGAATTTGCTATAATCATTGGTTCTTGTATCTAATATTATATTGGGGTGTAATATAGAGAAAAAGGGCTGGAAAAATGAAACTGGAGGATGTAGGAAACTATTTTCATCTTCCCATTGAGGAGGCAGCGAAGAAGATGAGGTTATGCCCTACCGTGGTGAAGAAGATATGCCGCAGGGATGGTCTGACTAGATGGCCTCATAGAAAGGTCTGTCTCCCTCCCTTGCTGTGTTTTGTATCAAACTTCTTCTTAATCTGTTGTATTGCTTCTTATTAAGTCTCACTCTTGGTAGCTACAGATTAAGAGCATGGGCAGACAAATGTCGAATTGGGCAGTTGGGCTTCAATTTTATGATCAAACGATCCACAAGTAAGGGTTCGAGCACAAACTGAGATCCAGAGGCTTCAACAGGAAATCGAGAAAATTTGTAAAGGAGGGAGTAGCTAGATCATGAGTTTACTATATTATTATTATTATGGATTTTTCCAAGTGTTTTTCCTTCAAAGTGTTTCATGACAAAAGAAGATCATTTGTATAACTTTCTCTTTTCATTTCATTTTTTTTTTCTTGTGTTAATCTGTATTGATTTTGGAATCTAGTTTCTTCATTGAAAGATTGTTCTTGTGTGGAATAGGACAATTGCTAGTAGTAGATGCATGAAAAAAATGTAACGTTGAGACATTCCAAGGAATACTTAGGCTTAGTTACAAGAACACTTAGCTGAGATGGCTATCTTGGCTTTATCATTAAGCACAGAGAGTATTTTTATTTTTATCCGTAAATGTCAAGGAGAAACCATTCAATGTTATTGCGGCATGGAGACCGAAAATTAGACATCCTTATTGTGCTCAAAGAGATCGTCCCCAAACTCTGGAGATCAACTTGAATAATAAATTGGATAAATATAGCAGTTTGCAAAGAAAATTACAATCAAATTTGAATTTTCAAGAAGAAATATATGGGAAGTGTTCAGACTGTAATTTGCGTGAAGTGAAACAAGAGGCAACAGAACAATGGGAAGTGACCATGCCTTTGTCCGGAGACAACATTGAGGGTTTCGCTAAAGATGATGCTGATGAATTCTTTCTGCCTGTCAAGGCCATATCAGAATTCAGGTCAGTAGTAGGAAAGATTAGTGGCCAAGATGTGGAGGCCATATGGGTGAAGATCAGGAGGGGTGATTCAACGCATAAGCTTCGTGTACGTCTTGTCTTGGAGAAAACCTCGATGCTGAAAAAGAAATAAACCATTAGAGCAGCTAAGGATGATAGACATGTTGCAGTTCTAGGGGACTTGAGCCTAGTTTCAACACCCTTCACCTAACAATCAGAGCACTGAAAATGTTCAAACTCGTAATTGATTAGTCTGAAAATTTTGATTGATTATACAGAAATGAGTAGGGCCGCAGTGAATGTGAACTGCAGGGGATTCAACAAAAAAGGCGTGAGGTATGATTGGAAAATGAAGGTCGGTACATACCTTCCGGATAGTGGAACTACTGTAATAAGTTCCATTTTGTTTATGCCCCTACAAGGTGAACATTACATTGAGGCAACCATGACTAGGTCCATGGCCTGGTTTTCTGCAGCCATTGCTTCTGGGGTCCCTCTTTGTTTTGTCAACATCCAAACAGAACAGATTGTGACCTTGGTACAGCAATTGCACTTTCCCACTATCTTGAGCTCTTGTTAACTTTGTCTCCTCATATTTTCCATATCTTCTAACTGATGGAGACAATCAACTCCGGAGCAAAAGAGAAAACCCGAGGGAAGCAACAAAACTAGACATCTGTTGAACTAGTGCGGGGCATCACACTATGGTTTCTTCCAGGAATTGCTGAAGTTTCACTGGAAATGACTTTGGAACCAGGAGAAACCCAGTTCGGAATGGACATAAAAAGGACAGATGAGATACCGCCATTTTGATCCCATAAATAATTTCATCAGTCAACCTTATCATGATGTCTCTATGTAATGATTTCCACAGGGATTCATTCGTGTCCACTCAGTAATAGAAGGTTAAGCGGCGGGTCGTGCTGCCCTGGGGCAGCTCCAGGAAGAAGCCACCTAAAAAGGGTATCTGCTTGTTATCTCTCGATTAGAAAGGAAGAGCCTGATCCCTTCAAGTGGTCCCTCTAGTGGGGTAATAAACTGCTGTGATCATATTGAATAAGAGAGACACTCACTTTCGCGGTTTATCGAATGGATGGAGTGCAACTCCACATCATGGCCTGCCTAACCTGGCCTGGCCTGGCCTAACCACGCCCGCCCCGGAACCACTCCGACAATCGGCGCAGCGATTCTCGGGTCACCAAAACAAACTTCTTACATGTGGAAGCTTCTATCTCATTGGTTAGTTTTAGCTGTAAGCACCAAGGGAACTTTTCAGGGCAACATAGATAACACTGAACGGACGACCCCAATCTGTCGTGGCATTTACTGCGAATTTAATCTTCTTCTTCTTCTATTTATTTATTTTTAATAAAGCTGTAAATGAGCCAATAATTGAAAAGAAGAAAAAAAGACTCATAGGCGAGATATATAATTTTTTTTAATAAAATGTGTTTTTCAAGTTGGCACTTTTTTCTTTGATTGTGATTTGTTATCCTAACTTAAATAAATACTAATATTTTATATTGTATTTGGATTTAGATGAGAGGAGGGAAGGAAAAGAGAAAATATTTTTTTATTTAATTATAGAAAGAAAAAAAAAAAGAGATGGAAAGAAAGCAATTTATTCAATTTTTATGTTTTAATTCAATTATTTATCTACATATGTGGAGGAAAAGGGATAAATAAGAAGTTTTAATATTGAAAATAATAATATATCTAGTTACAATTTATAAACCAACACAATGCACCGCACCTAACCTTTCGGATCAATTGACAGCTTACTAACTTGAGGTGCATTCTCCCTTCCTCATGAACAAGCTTTGACTTCATCCCTTAACAACTTGTTCCAAAAAAAAAAAAAAAAAAAAAAACTAGCACAATGCACCAAATAGTTTATCATCAAATTTAAGAGATTGAATACAAATGATTAAACATTTTGTCTTTATTAATTACTTGCAAATTTACCATCTTCTCCCAAATTTCTCATATTAAAAAAAAAAAAAATCCATTCACAACTTATGATAAATGAGATACAACTGATACTTACTCGTGTTGGTAATTGAACGTTTTACTATCTTGAATGATAAATGTTTTAATTTTTAATTTTTTCAACTTTTCTTAAACAGTAAAAAATAAATCAAAGGATGAGAGGAAGAAGAAGATATTATCAAGGTTCGAATGTTCAACTCCATGGAAAGGCATGAATGCCCTAGTCCAATCATCTAAGAATAAATAATCTGCCTTCAATAAAATTACAGATACTACCTGTCATGCACTAAAATTAAGCAAAGACACTATGACGGTATGACCACCACTAAAAATAATAATAATGAGAAGAAGAACATGAGGAGGACTGGAGGAGGCAATGGGTAACGGGTCTCCGAAATGATCCAGAGAGAAACAAGCCCAATACTGTGGTACTGATTCATCATCCAGAGTAACAACGGAATCAGGAAGGTAAGGGACACTCAGCTGAATATCTCGAAAACTTTTCCAAGTGGTAACAGACACCTGTCCACTGTCCACTTTCCTCGATCCGCAAAAGCCTCACTAAAATCAATAATCTTGTCTTCTCTGTGCGTTAAAGCTTCCTCCTTTCTCCTTCCTTCTTCCCCCCTCTCCACTTTCCTCATTCAATACACCCACCTTGCCCACCAACATCCACATGGATCAAGTCCATTTCGCTTTCTGTGAAACCCTAAACCCCTTTTCTCTTTCCCTTTTCCTTTGAGTCCCCACCTTTGAGATCCGTGCTCTCTCTACCCAGTTGTCATCTTCGCTATGGAGCTCCCAAGATGCTGAAATTCCTTTACTTTCCGGTAAGAATCATCTTCGGTCACACCCTGTTGAGTTTTTGTGCTGAGTAATGTTCGACCTATTTATGCTCATCCACGTCCGTTCCCAAATCTGGTTCCGTAAAAGGAAAAAACCGACCAAACCCATTTCTCAATTTGCCTCCTAGTTCCCTTTTCTCTGCTTAACGTCTGCAACTCGTAGTTTTTCATCTCCTTTTATACTTACAATTCCTCCCACTTGTACCGAACTCCAAATCCCCATTTCAGTTCTTTTGATTTCCTTTCCCTTTCATCTACTTCTCTCCTTATATGGTTTTATGTATAAACCAGAAGTAGTTGGGATTTTATAGTGATGACCTGAGTCGGTTTTTGTATAGAGGGTTTGATAGGATTTGAGCTGGGTTGTGATTAGTGGGGTGGGGTTGTGCGAATCAGATTCGAAAGTGGCGAAAATGAGTTTGGGGGCGGCCGAGGATGATTCGGCATCGGAGATTCATTTGCCCGCAGATGTGGATTGGCATATGCTTGATAAATCCAAGTTCTTTCTCCTTGGTGCGGCTTTGTTTTCTGGTGTGTCAACTGCCCTTTACCCTGTAGTGGTCCTCAAGACAAGGCAGCAAGTTTCCTCTACCCAAGTTTCTTGCTTTAACATGTCTTTTGCTATCGTGAGGAATGAAGGATTGAGGGGATTCTATAGGGGTTTTGGTACTTCTTTGATGGGTACAATCCCTGCTCGAGCTCTTTATATGGGGGCACTGGAGGTCACCAAGAGTAGTGTGGGCACTGTCACTGTTAGTTTAGGGTTTTCAGATACTGCAGCGACTGCTATAGCAAATGCTGTCGCTGGGATGAGTTCAGCCATGGCTGCCCAGGTTGTTTGGACCCCAATTGATGTTGTGAGCCAGAGACTCATGGTTCAAACTAGCAGCAACAACAACGTTAGCAACAGCAGCAGAAATGTTCCAAACGTGAATTCTTGTAGATACAGTAATGGTCTAGACGCGTTTAGGAAGATTCTCTATGCAGATGGTCTTAGGGGATTGTACAGGGGATTTGGGATCTCAATATTGACATATGCACCATCAAATGCTGTTTGGTGGGCATCTTACTCTGTGGCAAACCGGCTCATTTGGGGTGGCTTTGGTTGTTACATGGGGAAAAAAGATGAATCTGATTCAATCAGTGGGTATAGGCCTGATTCAAAGGCTGTCGTTGCCGTGCAGGGGCTCAGTGCTGCCATGGCTAGTGGCGTTTCTGCTTTAATCACCATGCCACTTGACACCATCAAGACCCGATTGCAGGTTCTGGATGCAGAGGAGAATGGGAGGACAAAGCCATCGACAGTTCTGCAGACAATGAAGAATTTGGTGAAAGAAGGTGGATTGGCAGCTTGTTATAGAGGATTGGGGCCTAGGTGGGCATCCATGTCTATGTCTGCAACAACCATGATCACAACCTATGAGTTCTTGAAAAGGCTATCAACTAAGAGCCAAAAGAACCCAGCATCATGACTCGAGCAACAAGCAAAGAAGACTGCTTATTAATGTAAAATTTTCTCCCCCTTCAAAATGCCTGTAGTTTTTGTTAACCTGGCAAGATGACTGCTTACTAATGTAAAGTTTTCTGCCTCCTCCCTTAAGATCATGGAAATTACCACAAATTAATGTAAACATGTATATTACTAGCAGTAGCAGCTTATCTTTTCATCTTTTCTTTGTTTTCCTAGTCGTCTGAATATCTAAGATTATGTTATTTCTGCAAATATTAGGGTTCAATCTCTTCATCTTTTCTTGGATCACTCCATTTTATGAGCATTGCTTTCTCTCAATTGTGGCCACAATTGAAGTCAATGAAGAGAAGACTGAAGCAATATCCATGCTTAACCAACTACCAAAATTTTGTGGCTTGAATCCCTTGCTGCCCAACTGGTCTTGTTATCAACAGGCAGATGAATGACTTATTAATAACCATCTCCATCTGTGTCTTGAGCAAAGATTCTTTATGCCCTAATTTTTTTGTGTTAATATTAACATCTTAGCACTATTAAACTATAATGAACTAAATAAAAAATAATCAGTCTACTGAGGAAAACGACAAAATTAGCCCCATTCTTCAAACACTCGAAAGTTCATGGGGAAATTTAGCTTTATCTTATCTACAAAAGTCTCTTCATGTGATTGCTTTTTCTTTGCTTGAAAAGCAATCCTTGGAGTGGCCTCTTTCATTAAACAATATAAGCAGCAGCTCCCTGGCATTGCCCTTTTTTTTTTTTTTTTTTTTTTTTTTTTTTTTTTTTTTTTTTTTTTTTTCTTTTCTGCCAAAAAGCATTACTCTAATTCAGAAAAAAAAAAAGTAAAAAATGGAAGAACGAAAGAACAAAAAGATTAACAAAGAATTCCCGATGTATTATTTCTTGCAGATGCTGTAGCAGAGCATCTAGTTTTCTAACCCAATTTTGGGTGAATCTAATGTACTCCACTCTCCAAGTTATTCCTCTTTCTCTTCTTCAGAATCAAACAAAGAAGTGATTTGCTTTCTTTTTTTAGTAAGGAAATGTGATTACCGAGCTATCTCTACTTCCATAATTTCCATTAAGAAGAGAGAGCCAATAAATCAATAGCCGCCTCGATTTTTGACGGTTGGCAGTGGCAGACAAAGGAAGAACAATACCGGGGGTCGATAACCAAAACCCATTTACCAGTTGAATTTCCTGACAGAACACCATAGCTCACCTTCTCCGGTTATGAATTTTTTATTATCGCAAAGGGGATCATTGTCTAAGGCCGAATGCAGAGTATGTATCTGACTATGTAGTCCCACTTTTCGTAGAACTCAACTCTTCACACACCCATCATGAAGAAGATTTCACCAATTGCTTAAATTCAGTTGGGCTAGTAGCAATTTCTTTCTATTAAAAACAAGAAATTTTAAGTTCCAATTCCATGATATGCAAATAAAATACATTAAAAAATAAAAATAAATTATTTTTTATTATACAATTCATAATTTTAAATAAATAATAAAGAGAGAAAAAGTAAAGTTTTTCGCTTTTACATCCATGTAATCGGCGATTGAATCCGATATTGTGTTATGAAGTTGGCGTTACATACTTTAATAACTGACAAGGGCAAGGCATGTCCCGTGTCCTCTTTAGTGTGTGAATAATGCGTCCCCGTAAAAATCCAAAACGCCTCAAACAGATACCATAGCAAGGAATGAAACTACATGTGCATATAATAACAAGATGTGCATATAATAACAAGGTTTGGACATTAATTAACTCAGTCTACCCTCCTTTTTATGGAAGAAAATGACTTTCCATCTGAGAATGATATAATAATTTATGTTATTTTAATTAATAGTCAGCAAGTTGGTAGCCTAAACTACACACAATGAAAGATGACTAAGAACAAACCTAAGGGTGACTAAGAACAGCCTGACCTACTTGACAATTAGGACTCTATGGTGCCAGAATAAACATGAAGCTACCTGCCCTGCCATCCCTAAGGCCGTGCTCTCTTGTTGCTGCAGGATGGGCATTTGTACTGCTTAATATGCTCTGCTCTGGCTGGGGTAATCTTAACACATTTCCCATGGAACCATTTCTCACAGATGTCACAGCAAATCCAGAATTCGTCTGATGCATAGTTGTCTCCACAAGCCCCACAAAGTGTCTCCCCATGCTCCTCCTCATCTTCATCTTCCAGACCATCATCGTCCTCTTCCTTTGGTTGCATTGCCTTTGAATATTTGCCCTAAAATTTAGAGCCTCACTATATTATTATCAGATAAAAAATTAAATCAAATCATAAAACTTCCAAGCTGGCCACTAATCATATTGAAGATTCAAACAGTCAAAAAGAAACCACAGATGGAAAATTAAGCAAGCAGCAGTCCTTTTGTACCTTTGAGTTGGATTTTGATTTGCCACTGCTATGATTTGAAACTGATGATTTTTCCTTTGTTTGTTTCTTTGATGCCCCTGTGACTACCTCAAATATTGTTGGAAGATCATTTATCATATTGAAAAGACGTTTCCTGCACCAAGGCAGTAGGACATTGTTAAAGAACATATGGCAACATCAATTACATATCCAGCATGCAAGAATCCCTTCACTGGCTACGTATTTAAGCAATGTTTCTAAGTCCATATGCATTATGGATCAAACCAACCATACTCTGGAACTCAACTTAAAAAATGACCAAAAAATCCCTCAGCCATTCAACATTGACATGATGAGATGCAGAAAACATCTTATTGTCTCTACTCCTAAGTTCTGCACAAAGCCAAACCATGAGAATAGACTATGGGAAACAAGAAGCCATACCTATCAGCTTTATCGAATCCAAATCTAGCACCAAAATAGAAGGCCACAGACAGCAACCATGCATCACTGTGCACAGCAACCAGTGACAACCAATCCTTTTCTTGCATTCCATCTCTGGCAAAGTTGATGCCCAATGCAGGTTCTGGAAGCTCTGGAGGCACCTCTTCAGCAGGTAAATTCACCTCCCACTGCTCGCTGGGAAACCCATAGAGGCAAAGATTTTCCTTTTCTGTTGTCAAAAGTTCAGCATATTATAATAAAATCATTCAAATGCATGCATGCAGAAAATAATAGAAAACTTAATAGCTGTCATTGACAGAATGGTAAATAAGGGCAGAGAATCTGGCCAGGCAATATTTTGATATTTAAAAGTAAATCGCACATCAAAATGCTTCTTTTAATGGGATAAAAAGGCCTTTTTGGTAACAAGAAAATGAAAATGAAACAAGATTTATAGAGGATTGTGAAGGAAAGGAACTAATGCTTCATTAGGTTCGTTGCAAATGATTTCCTAAAACTTACAGTGACCCATAAACATATACATGGGAAACAAAATACCAGAGAGATTAAAGGATAATCTTTTCTTTTTGGAAAACAACTTCCTCCGTTGGGAAAGTGCCTATCTGAGAATTATTTGCTAGATGTATAACCAGTCAAATCAGCAGGCAATGGCCTCGCAGCAGGTCAGCAATCACAATCAACAATGACTGAAAAAAAGTCTGTCAATGGTACAAACCAAATTAAATACACCTTTCATGCTTGTGAGACACATGGTACATCTACATTAAAAAGACAGTTTTCATCCTGTCGATAAATATCAGCCTGCCACTATATTAAAGTTAGTCAAATTAATAAAAGGCATTTGCCCATCAATTTTGCAATAGCAATATAAATCTGATGACTATTGGTGAAAGTTGGATTTGGCAAAAATTTAGTTTTCAAAATTTTCTTTTACTTCAATTTCGTTTTTACATGGTAAAAGTCAATATGTGTTATTTGATTCTTTCCAAATATGTTGACAATAGGATTTTGACACTGCACAAATACTAGGAACTTCTGAAGAAGTTTTCGGAAATATTAGCAAACTCCTTCATTTTTTGTTCCCGTTTCCAAATGAATACAACACACACACACACACACACACCTAAATATCCAAAAGCGCCCAACACAAACAAGTTTATAAACTGATCCAAATGACAGACACCGATGCATCACTATGAGTCATTGTCAACATTCCAACTCAATTAACTTTCTAACATATTAACATTTTTATTTGAGAAAAAAAAATCCAGCTATATAGGCTTCACGCAAGAGAGTGACCATGTGGATACAAAAATCGAAGGATGCACAAATAATCGAGAATCATAATACCAGACAAGAAGAACAGGCAAATTAATTCCAAGATATTAATTCAAATAATATATCCCTATCAAATATTATCAAAATATATACCTTGCTTTGCTTGCTTCCACTGCGAAAAACAAAATATTCAGTTTCCCAATTTTTCTTTTCAACAAAATTTAAAATTCGCAGTAAAATTCACTACGAACTCCTTGTCGCAGACATAGCCACCTTTTCTCAGCAACCAAACAGAAACAAGTATGAAATCAAAGAATTCAATTTTCCAAAGGGAGAAAAGGTATTACCTGGATCGCACTGCTGGTAAAACTCTTCAACATCTGCAACCACCACCAACCAAAAAACACAAAAACACTCAAAAATAGATTACGAACTCCAAACAAGCAGTTAACAGAGAGAGAGAAAGAACGCAAACCCAAAAAAGAAAACCTAAAGCGTAAAATTAGAATACAAAACGAAGAAGAAAGAAGGAATTACCAATAGTAAGGGCTTTAATCAGGCCAGCTCTACGGCCCTTAAAATCCTTAAAGACCTCCTCCACGGTACGAGGGTTGTAAGCCGCACCTCCGTCCATGACCGTATCGGAACTCCGTCGGTTCTGTCGTCTGGAGATCGGGAGCGAGAGGAGCGAGGGTGAGTGTAAAAGGAGGGAAAGATTGGAAAAGGAAAAATATTTGACTCTCTGCCGCTGCGAAGGGATGGGAAGGCTGAAATTGGGAGTATAATTTAATTAACTGGATTTGATAAAACTGGGAGAAGTCCGTGACCCGCTTTGAGAATTTCGGCCCAAAATAATGCTCAACCACAAAGTCGTGGCCTCTTGGGTTTCCCTCCTGGCCCACTTGATTTGGACCTGTAATCTTAAGTGGGGCCAACGAATAGATCTGACGTG
>BPVZ01000015.1:1036608-1054571 GCA_020521535.1 Rubroshorea leprosula
TATTTAGATATATATAATTTTATTTGTGTATAATAAAATTAACGAAAAATAATTATAAGGAATGAAATAAGGTTAACCCGCGGGTTAACCCGTAACCCGTTAGGATCGGGTTAGGGTTAGATGTTTCCAACCCGCAACCCGTTTATAACTCAACCCGTCTAACCCGTTACCCGAGTTCACCCGACCCTAACCCGACCCAACCCGCCCGTTTGCCAGGTCTATCTGCAAGTCTTCTGTTTCAAGTGAACAATTTGGATTGGATTCACAGCGAGCACGCAAATCAGAGAGAATGGAGCAATTCAGAAGGCAGGCCCGCCTCCCCAAGTTTGCCGTCCCCAAACGCTACGATATCCGGCTGAAACCGGACCTCGCCGCCTGCAAATTCGGAGGTTCTCTCGACATCGACCTTGATATAGTCGCCGATACTCGATTTATCGTGCTTAATGCGGCCGAACTTTCCATCGATAACGCTTCCGTTTCATTCTCACCCCGAGGCTCTTCTAAGGTGCTCCAGATCTCGACAACTTTCTCTTTTCTTTGTTTTAGTACCATTTTTAGCTGATTGAACGAGCATCACTTTAACATTATTTGATCTGAAGAAAGATTGGATTTTGTTTCACTCTATTCAAAATTATTGCTCTTTTAACATACCTTCGTGCTGATTTTGTTGAACTTAATGGTATATCATTTTTGCTGTATGCAATGAACAGTTATTTAGGCCATCTAAAATCGAGTTGATTCAAGAAGATGAGATTCTGGTGCTGGAATTTGGCGAAATACTTCCAATTGGAGTCGGAGTTTTGGCTATCTGGTTTGAAGGGATCTTAAATGACAAAATGAAGGGTTTCTATAGAAGGTAATTCATTGGTGCTTATGTTTGGTTGATGGGAAAATGCAAAATAATAAAGACTCCTTTGGTATTTGGTTTTGGAATTTTGTAATTCAATTCAATTCAGTAATATTGACGTTCAATAAGTGTAAATATGAAAATCTTTTTAATTGTTTACAGTTTTTTGTGCTAAATATAAGAAAAATTGTATTATTCATGTCATGATCTATTTCTAAGCAGTACTTACGAGCATAATGGTGAGAAGAAGAACATGGCCGTTACACAGTTTGAGCCTGCTGATGCTAGACGATGCTTTCCATGTTGGGATGAACCTGCTTGCAAGGTCTTGTCAGATTGTCCATTCCTTCTCCTCTTTCTCTTGTATTGCTGTTATAGGATCCTGCTTTGCCAATTGATATTACTATTTGAGTTCATTACTCTGTTGTTACTACTACATTATTACTCATGGTTTCATTTCTTCCAACACTTGTGGTGCAGGCTACATTCAAGATCACTTTAGAAGTGCCATCTGAACTAGTGGCCCTTTCGAACATGCCTGTCAGTGAGGAGAAAGTGGATGGACCTCTAAAGACAGTTTCCTATCAAGAATCACCCATCATGTCCACATATTTGGTAGCAGTTGTTGTTGGTCTGTTTGATTATGTGGAAGATCATACATCTGATGGTATTATCATAGCATCATACCTCGTTTCCTTTCTTATGTTGATAAGGCCCTTTGCCTGTACTTACCTGCAACTCTGTGTAGGGGTCAAAGTTCGAGTGTACTCTCAATTTGGGAAGGTAAATCAAGGGAAATTTGCTCTAGATGTTGCTGTGAGGACTCTTGAATTATATAAAGAGTATGTTTAGCCATCATCTATTTCTTAATATGTTGATCAGTAATCATGCTTTTTCATGTCTCTAACTGACAGAAGAAAGCAAAGGCTTTGATCATTCTTTTTGTGCTCTTATACTTTAGAGATGAGCTTATATTCTCCTTTCTAGTATTCAGTATCAAGCTAATCTAGCTAATTAACTTTTACAGATACTTTGCAGTGCCATACTCTCTTCCCAAATTGGATATGATTGCAATCCCTGATTTTGCTGCTGGGGCCATGGAAAACTATGGCTTGGTTACATACCGTGAAACAGCATTGCTCTATGACAATCAGCATTCTGCAGCTGCTAACAAACAGAGGGTAATGTGGTTGCAATGTTGCTATCACTGTCTCTCCTTTTCTTTTTCTTTTTTTCTTTTTCTTTTTTTCCAACCTGCAAAATTTTTGACTATTCTATTTGGTTCCTGTTAAGGTTGCTACTGTGGTGGCTCATGAACTGGCACACCAGTGGTTTGGTAATCTTGTAACAATGGAGTGGTGGACCCACTTGTGGTTGAATGAGGGTTTTGCAACATGGGTATGGTTCTTGAGTTTTTATGCCTGATTCTATTATCAAAGCATGCATTAGAGAAATATAATTTTAAACGTTTGTCTGTTTTCAGGTAAGCTACTTAGCAACTGATAGCTTGTTTCCAGAATGGAAAATATGGACTCAATTTCTTGATGAATCAACTGAGGGTCTCAGGTTGGATGGGCTTGAGGAATCCCACCCAATTGAGGTAAAGGAGAGCATCAAGTGCAATATTTTATGCACATTAGAGGATTGAAGCAACTGTGTGTTCCTACACCATTTTATCTTATATTCTTATTTGTAGGTGGACATAAATCATGCTGGTGAAATTGATGAGATATTTGATGCAATAAGCTATAGAAAGGGTGCATCAGTTATTCGTATGCTACAAAGCTATTTAGGTGCTGAACCCTTCCAGGTATTTCTGGTTTCTTACTTTGAATTCATCCAAGTTGTCTTCTCCTTTTTTGGTCTTCTTATTCTTTTTATTGAGGAAATATTGTTATTCCTTTTTTAACATATCAGGCTAAATTTCATTTTATTTAACCGTGAATCATTTCTGCAATCAGAGGTCACTTGCTTCATATATAAAAAAATATGCTTGCTCAAATGCAAAGACAGAAGACTTATGGGCTGCCCTTGAGGAGGGATCTGGTGAACCTGTGAACAAGCTAATGAATTCATGGACAAAGCAGAAGGGTTATCCTGTTGTCTCTGTCAAAGCCAGAGATAATAAATTGGAATTTGAGCAGGTTTTATGCAATTATTAAAACTTCTTAATGGATATTACTTGATTCAAAATTTCAATTTCTTACCAGCTGTGCTACTATATATCAGTTTTATTTCCATGCCATTGAAAATTTGTTCTAATGGTTACTGTAATAATTGCAGTCACAATTCTTGTCTAGTGGTTCCTCTGGTGATGGGCAATGGATTGTCCCCATAACATTATGTTGTGGTTCATATGACAAGAGAAAGAACTTCCTGTTGCAAACTAAGTCTGAAACTCTTACGATGGAGTCCCTTGGTTGCCCCATAGATGCATGTTCATGGATAAAGCTTAATGTGGACCAGACTGGTTTCTATAGGGTGAAATATGACGAGGAACTTGCAGCTAAACTGAGACATGCAATAGAGAACAAACACTTGACTGCAACTGACAGATTTGGTAATTTGAATATCTACTTTGGTACTTTTATATCCTAAGTGGTAAAATTTAGATGTTAATGTTACATTTTCCATCAACAGGCATTCTGGATGATTCTTTTGCACTTTGTATGGCACGCCAGCTGTCTTTGACCTCCTTGCTTGCCTTGATGGGTGCCTACAGGGAGGAGCCAGACTATACAGTGCTCTCTAACTTGATTTCTGTAATGTTCCCCTCCTCCTTTCATTTTACTTTATTTCCTTTATGCTCATATTCATGATTATGGATCCGTTGTTTCTCAGATAAGTTACAAAGTTGGCAAGATTGCAGCTGATGCAAGACCAGAGCTGATAGACAACATTAAACAATTTTTTATTAACCTTTTTCAGTATTCTGCTGAGTAAGTTTAGATATTGTGTACTAGTAACAACAGCTGCTGCATTTATTAATTTCATCCTGAAGTCTGTTATTTGAAATATGATAATGATATCAATCTTAAATAAGTTAATAGACAACTATTTTTGATCAGGAAAACAAAATAGACACCTTATTTATATATGGATAGATCCGAAGTACAAATTATTCTCTGGTAAAAACAGCATTTTTCTTTTTTTCACACTGTTACAGTTCTCTTTTATGTTTGAAATTTCTAACAGGAAGCTGGGCTGGGAGCCTAAAAAGGGTGAGAGTCATCTGGATGCAATGTTGAGAGGAGAAATTTTGATTGCCCTTGCTGAGCTTGGGGATGAACAAACACTGGATGAAGCAACTAGAAGGTTTAATGCATTCTTGGATGACAGAAATACACCCCTTCTTCCTCCTGATACAAGAAAGGTTGTCAATTCGGTTGTATTGGTAGAGTAGAATACTAATCAATTAACTAAGATCCTCCTTGACTATATTTACTATGATTGCAGGCAGCATACATTGCCATGATGCAGAAAGTCAACACAACGAATAGATCGGGTTTTGAATCTCTTTTGAGAGTTTATAGGGAGACTGATCTAAGCCAGGAGAAAACTCGGATTCTAAGTATTGATAAATCACCTGTTAATGTGTTGCGGATGATCAGAGTCTCTTAGGATATTTTTTTTTTTTTGGTAATAATTTATTTTTCCTTTGTCTGGTGTAGGTGCATTAGCGAGTTGTCCAGATGAGGTTATTGTTCTTGAAGTTCTTAACTTTTTATTATCATCTGAGGTATTTTAACTTTTGGCTTGATAATTAACGTCTATAAGGATAAACTACATTCTCTGACATTTGATGATATTTACATTCATCTCCCATTTATTTTAGGTTCGCAGCCAAGATGCTGTGTTTGGACTCTATGTCTGTAGGGAAGGACGTGAAACTGCCTGGAAATGGCTGAAGGTAAAAGGACTTACTCTAAGCATTGTAGAGAAGTATTAATACTTGTTGCGTAACATTGTCTTTGTTTATTAAAAAGTCATTAGACTAACTACAAAACTGTTAAGAATCAGAAAGAAAGAAAGGTACCTGAATAATTTACAGTATCTCAACTTTGCCCAGAAATCAATTCTTGAATGTTCCAAAGCTTGTGAATGTATGGCTAATCTCTTTGCAATACATAATCTTGATGGAATTAGTCATAAAATAAAAGGAAATGCTTTTCAGCAATTTTTGCACTTAGCCCTGGTCAGTCTATGTTATTAACTAACATCTGTCACCAATTTTTTCTCTTTTCTAATAACTGGATACAGGAGAACTGGGATCTGATCTTTCAAACCTATGGTTCTGGATTTCTATTAACTCGCTTCGTCAGTGCTGTTGTCTCTCCGGTTTGTGTCCCAGCCATCTATTTTCCCATTCTCTCTTAATTTCTCAGATCATCCTTCCTCTCCATGCTTTAATCACTGATCTTTTCGGACCTCGTCTTTCCCTTTTTTTCATTGTGTTTTTATTTTTCTTCTGTACATGGCTTCTTGCAGTTTGCTTCACTTGAGAAAGCTAAGGAAGTTGAGGAGTTCTTTGCAACCAGGGCAAAGCCTTCCATTGCCAGAACCCTGAAGCAGAGCATTGAGAGGGTCCACATCAACGCGAGGTGGGTTCAGAGCATTCAAAATGAGAAAGATCTGGCTGAGGCTGTGAAGGAGCTAGCATACAGAAAATACTAGGATGAGTTTTGAACCTCCTCTCCCATTTGATCTCTCCTGCCCTCAATTGGGAATCCAGATGCAGTAACTTTACAGCTTTTATAACTTATCATACTACAGTAATGCAAACATAAAATATTTCACTGGAGACCAGTAATCTGTGGCTATTTTTATTATAATTGTATTTCATCTCCACTTCTGCTAATTTGGTAGATTATTCAGCAATAAATTTTAAGAAAATGTCATGAAATTAAAATCATTACACTAATCTGGGACTGATAATAAGAGCTATAATCTTGCATTCTTACTGGTGGTGACATGATGAATCTCCAGGTGAAATGAACTAAGCTGTGTTTCAAACTTAGACAAATTCTTTTATAAGATAAGCACCATGCAGTTCGAAATAATACAGAGCAGATCCTCGCGGGGCACCTTTTAACTCGGAGGTGGAACAAATACAATTTCATCATCGATGTCAAAAGCATGGAACTGCCATACTCTCCTACACCTACGCACGGCTAAAGATTACATAGCCAGAAATCGGCATACCATGCATCAAGATTCTTCAAGGTAATGAAAGTTATAGAGTGGAGTGTGTTCTATGCTACACAGATTTAGACTGTCATAAAGCCACAATGCCCTAGTGAAAAACAAATGGGCAAAAAACTATATAGTGGATTATATGAAAAATATGGCATATCAAGAGAATGAGGATGGAATGAGGGTCAAAGTGATCATGTTTTACTCTTGAACTTCCTTTGAGCTTTCAGATCCACAACAATCACGGTGATGTTATCCTTGCTTCCTTTTTGGAGAGCATAGTTGGAGAGATACTCTGCTGCAGCTTGAGCAGCAGGATCAGCAGTCTCTCCCCTTTCTGGAGTAAGTGTAACTCCGTTCTTTTTGTGCCAGAGAAGAATTCGCTTCCGAGCTAGGTCACATGCCTCTTTGTTTGTCATGACATCCCATAGACCATCACTGGCAAGAATGAGGCATTCATCATCTTTTGCTCTAGGGATAAACATTACTTCTGGTTCAGGAATGATCCATGGCTTCAAGTACCTATCCCCTGCAATAACCCAACCCCAAGCTCCAAAACTTAAATTGTATATTGGCCAGTCAATTAGTGATTAGTACCCACAAGCAACGAACTGACAAGAGAAGATTAAATATTGCATTTTCTAGGATATAAATATTAATTCTGAATAAGACAACATTAAGCTCCACGAAAGGAACTTTCTAGCAACCACCACTCAAAGTCATATTACATTATGCATTAGCATGAAGAAAAAATTATCACGGATAGCCAAAGAAAGGGTATAGTCACCAATAACAGAATTAAGTTTCCAAATATTTTCCCTTATTGGGGGCAGTCTTAGTTTTTATTCAACTAACAAGACACCTGCACTTGTACACTTGGTCAAGCTCTATGCATATTGAAAAAAATCAATTCTCCAGAGTCGAATCAGTAGAATATAGCAAAAACCAGTCAATAAATCAGCTTTTTGACAAGTACTTTTACAATAGGCACACCCAACAACAAAATAATTGGAACTTATTGCTACAAGCTAGAGTGAGAAATCCAAGCACACTGGTTAGAAACTTTGTTTCACTTCTCCAAACATGGTTATAGTTTAGCTACTGTAATAGGTAGAGAGAGCATCACGCATTAATAACTAATGCCTAGATCACATCCCATCTCACTGATTCTCACAGCTCACAAGCTAATTACCTAACTGAGGCACAAAAAGAAATCCCTTGCCATGAGTAAAAACATCTCTATTACACTGCTAAACCACCTTCCCATGCCCCAATGCTTGGTGAGAAATGCAAATCACATTGAAAACATGGCAACAAAAGAGAAAATAGTTACTTTTAAGGAACACATACCAATGGACCTTGACATAGCAAGAACTCCAAAAACACGATGCCCATTCCATTGTATGACCTTGCCTCCAGCTGCTTCAATCCTTGCATATTCATCTTCACGATTTGGCTTAAGAAATTAAAATGAGATAATACATAAGAGAATAAGTTTCCCAGAGTTGATCATGAACTACAGATGACAGAAGATACAATAAAAGGTCCCTTACTTTATGATCAACTGACAATGCCATGGGTTCTTTCCCACGACATAGAACAGCTCTTGAATCTCCACAGTTTGCCACAATAATATGAGAAGAACAAATTAGGGCAACAACAGCAGTTGAACCAACTGTTTCAGGGGCAATAGGTTCTTGTTGAGTTTGTCCTCCAACTTCAGCATCAACTTTAAGGAAACAATTAGTGAATGCCTTTTTCCACTGCTCCTGGCAACTATCTGTTATGCTTCCATCACCTAGGCATTCCTTAACCAACTCTATTTCTTCAGCCAAAGCAGGGTGGATGCGATCACTGCAGTAGTTTGCTACCTTTATAAAAGCAAGCACATAAGGAATTTTACTGATATCAGGATATACAATTTAAAATTGGCTGGTAATGGAAAGAGCTAAAGATGATACAGATGAATGGGGAAAAAAGTATATGTATACCTGTGACCCTCCATGGCCATCATAAACCCCAAAGAAATGAGCAGTCTGACAAGAGAAGGCCCTACTTATGCCATCAAGTACTCGATCCCCAATTAGCATCTGAATTGGAATCTTCAGAAAACAGGGCACTGTTGCAACTGCATCTTCCATTTCAGGTCTTCTTCCACAAATAGACATGAATCCCCAAAGTGGCACAGATTCCAACTCAAACACACTCCGTGCAACCGCTGTGCTTGTCCCCCTTTCAAGAGCCAGTTGGAGAACAACTGCAGATTGCTGTTGTATCTGAGACCCATTTCCAATATCTTCATCAAGGCGTACTGCCACAGCAATTGGATCACTTGCAATCTCTGTCTCAACATTTGACTCCACAAAACCCATGGCCTTTGGAATAATATCTACACTGCAGATGTTCCTCCCATTGCCAAAAGAACCAGGTATTCCTACCACTGAAATAGCCTCAAAACCCAAGATATCCTCTCCACATAGGCTGCTTGCCTCACTCACAACTGAAAGCGAACAAGAGCCATCCAGGATCTGGTCACCCTCAACTGACAAGGAATCATCCTCCTCGCTTTGCTGGGCAATAACATCATCACTAGTAATCCAACTATCTTTACTATCAGCTATCATGTCCAGCAAAGGAGTTCCCCCTCCCTTGTCCTCTTCTCTCCTCAGCACACCAATAACACTTTCTTCAGTCTCCATTTCAGAACGGTCACAGCCCATTCCTTCCTCAGCAGCTGGCTGGGTTGCAGCCTTTGTTGCAGAATCAGATAACAGACCAGCAGGGTTAGCCATAATTGTAATTCTAGTGATGTCCATATCAGAGGTCAAGGTTGAGTTTTCACAGACTGAATTACCTAATCCAAATGGCACTGCAACCGCCGGAGACATCTCCTCCATCAAAATCCCTTTCTGGGCAGCACAAAAAGTTACCCTTCAACCCCTCTAAAATCACACAACCTGTCATATTTCAAGTAATCCACCACCTTCTTTTCTAATAAAGAATGATGCTGGAATGTGAACGGTAGGCTTTAAGAAACCATTTTCCACCCCTTGATATTCCAAAAAGAGGAAGTAGACTCAGGGGATGCAAATTGTGGGTAAAACAAAAGGTGGTGAAAGGGAAATGGGTTAGATCTGGTCAACAACAAGTGGATCCAAACTTCCATTTGTGGAAATCATAACCCAAAATAGATAGGTTAGACCTTGATTAAGTCCTTTTAACTTCTTCTCTGGACTCTTCCATATCTACCTTCATCAACTATAGTTAAAGAGAAAAAACGAGAAAATAACTTAATATCAACACAAAAAAATCAGAAAAAAGAATACAAGAAAACAAGAATTAAACCGAATTAGAAATCAACCCCTCGGCTCCAAATAAAAGGAAGAAAAGGGGTCATGAGAAAGAACCCAGGAAAAGCGATGTCCCAAGAATCACAGGAAAACCCTAGAAAAGATGGTACCCTTTTTCACAAATCATTAAGAGTTCCCTGGATCTAAGGCAACCCTCCCGTCCTTTCCCAATTTCACTCTCTCAAATAATCGTCCAGAACTACTACCAACAAAAGGAGGTGAAAAAACAGCTGAAAGGAGTACAAAAGAGTGACTAACTGATTTTTTCAGCTGGTGTTAAAGTCTTATTTTCGATCTCTCTTTCTCTTGCTTCTTGCAAAGACCTTCTAAACATCTGAGAGTGAGCCATGGAAAAAAATCAAATAATCAAGAAAAATAAGAGATGGGTCTTGCTTACCATATGCAAAATAACAGCTCGAATGTGATTGAGTATCAAGAGTAAAGACTTCTTTTTTTAATCCCTTTCCTCTTCCACAATACAATAATAATATCTGGATCTTGAGACTAAGCTAAAGACCAAGAAACCAAGAAAGGGCATAGAGAAATTACCAAGAAAAAATGAAAGGGAGTGGACTAATGGGGAAGGAAGAGAATAAAAGAAAATACTAATAATAAGGAAAAATACATTTGATAAAATGGAAAAGACAAGGGTGAGAGAAAGAGAGTGTGCCTGGTGTGTGCAAAGGAGGGATAGAGAAGGAAAGAGATGACAGATGTCAAATCCGAAAGAGAATATTAAAGCATCTCCACCCGTCCCATTGCTGCAACGCTTTCCAATCCTCCAATCTTCAAAAAGTCTTTGTCAAATTTCTTTGTCATTCTTGCAAAAGACACTTTCTTGCTTACACATTACAACAAATTTTACAACTTGTTAGGTTTTCTGCAATAGAAACTCATTGCTTGCTGGAATTTCTAAACATTTGATTGAATTCTCCAAGACCAGCCTCAGTTGTCTTCCAAAGCTTCCAACTTTCATATTGTCCCACAATAATGTTGTCCATTTTGTCTGTGGCTAAACCTTTTCAATCCAACCCAAGCACTAAACCTCAAAAGAAAAAGTTTATTCCTTTAATAATTGAACAAGTATTCATATCAATAGTCTAACTGTGCAATGAAGTTCCAGATAAGCACTCTCTAATGTCACCTTAGTGCTCTAACACTGTCCATCCTCATAATTAGTGTTGATTCCTGCTCATTCAACATCTGAAATCATTCAATTAAGAAACCCATTACTTTTTATTCTGTCTCTTTTGATAATTGAAGCAAGTTCCAATATAAAGAAAGTAAAAGGTGCCTGAGAATGACTGTAGGGTAGGGTCAAACTCAAACTCAAAATTTACATGCCTTATTTGCCATGTCATATGAAGGTGCAATCCGACCATCCTAAGGAGGACAAAGTCTTCCATGCGTCCAAATCTCACCTGAACAATTTATTAATTTGTTAATTGTAATTAATTAAATGGATGTAAGCAGTAATTGTAGTTAGTTTAGGTAAAGGGTAAGGGCCTTGGTTGACCTTCCCATTTATTTTTGTTCACTCACTTACTCCAACTTTATCAGAACTTTCCTAATTAAAAAAGTCCATATCTTTTCGAGAAAATGATCATTGACCTTTTCTTTAAGTAGCAAAAAGGTCCATTTCTTTTTGGTTAAACTAGTTTTTCGTTGACAGAGCGCCATTGGATATTACCATGAGGACCAAAGAAGGAGGAAATTTTCTGGAGAGGAAAAAGTCAGGATATGATGGTATGAGATTAGGTGCCATGCTTTCAATGATTGATTTTTTTTTTTTTTTTTTTAAGAAGAGTCCATTTCTATACTTCAGTACATAAAAATTTTAAATATATACAATGCCTCGTGAAAAAGCAATTTTGAGGGGGGTAGGTGTAGATTCCTTTTGGAGGATAAATGTGAACTCAACTCAATCATGACTAAGGCTTGCCAATGCAAGCCCTAAAATTCTTTGGAGTGAAGTGTAGTTTTTCCAAAATTATAATTTCAGAAATCTTTTGAAGTCATGCCATGGAGAAAGAGAAATCATCGACAACATGCGATAAAAGAATTGTTTATTGGTTCGTGCAGCAATTCTCAAGAGAAAGATCCCTATTTTATGATTATTGCTTAAAGATGGTTGGGAACGGCAGCGTTGAGACCTGAAGTTTGAGGGCACATTAAGTTGCTTGATAAAAACTGTTCATAACAGACTTGCACATGAAGAGATATGTTAATTGAAAAAATCCTTAAAGAAAGTTACCACTTATTATCAATTAATTTTAAATTAAATACAATACAAGCTCACACGCATATTTTACACATACAAAATGCAAGATTAAGAACACAAGCAATTTGCAGAGGGAAAAAGACAAATGGGTCAGCTAAATAAGCTGAATTTAGATTTTTTTTTGGTCAATAGAAGTTTACACAACAATCTGGAATCGTTGCGCCATAAATGGCTATAGGGTTTGTCATGATTTAAAAATTGACCAGAAACTGCCACAAGAGGAGGCAATTTTATGATAGCCAACCTGGGCAGCCAGTGGATGATGAAGTTTCAGAACTCTCTGCTCTAACTTCTAATACACAAAGCCTTTTCAGCTAAAAAAGAAAACGAGACTTTCTTGTTCTACCAGTTTAACTGAGAACTGGACTTCGGTCTCTCAAACACTGCTGTACACATGACGAAGTTGTTGCAGAAATTGTGTGGCAGCTAACGTGCTAGCATTGCAGATCTGGAGGAACAACTGAATTAGAGCAGGCATATATCTATATGTAGACATACGAGGGTTCCCATTCTGTTACTTTATGGCAACATGGGATCACCTGACGACGTAAGCATCTGCATCTCAGAATCCTCGGTCGTCCGCTTGGTAGAATAACCTGCCCTAGATTCACCTGCATTGAATATTGCATTTACTTTACATGCTTCTTAGTAATGATATTACTCTGAATTTTTTTGCCAGTCATTTGACTGAACCTTTTCAATATATCCTACCATTTTCAGCCAATTCACAACAGGTTATTTCAATCAAGTTCTCGTGGGATGTTTACCTAAGTAACTAACAATGTAAAGACCTGGATTTTTACAAACCTTGCCTTAACAAAGTGATCTCCAGAGAGGCTATAAAGGCCCATGAAATTGACGGCTGCAAATTCAAGACATCCCAGCATTTCTCTTTTAAGTTCTTTACTTACCCTTACCCATTCCTGGGCTTAGTTACCCATGATTGGTCCACGTCCTAGTTTCATCCTCAATCTCAAGGCATGGGTCCAAGACTAAGTCCTTTCCCTCCTAAATAAGCAATCTAGATTTATTAAGTGTACTTAGTGCAATTCTTATATTTTTCTCAAGATAGAGGTATTTTAATATCACTCACTTCACTTCTAAATTTCAGAATGATGTTAGGAACTTGACTACCTAAACACCCTTGAGTCCCTTCCCTAACCCACCTGAAAATTTAAAAAAAAAAAATTTAGGTTAATTCCACTATTAAGATTATGGTTCATTCTAGCAACACCTTTCACTGATCCTACTTAAAAGCAGTTGCAATCCTCCCCATCCACCCCTTTCTTTTTCCTTCTGATGCATATAGGCATGCATAGAAATAAGCAAAAATGTCAATTGCAGATTAAAATCACTAACCTGCAGATGCCCAAAATGAGAGGCATAGGTGGATTATTGAAACATAAAATGCTCTACAAATAGAGAAAAGTATGGTAGCTTTTGAGAAGTTGGCAACAAGTAACATACCATGTAGGGCTTTGACAGCATCAAAGTTCTTGTATGTATAGCCAACAAAACTCAAATCTTTGGTCGTTAGCATCTGCATGAACAAGGGAAAATGTAAATTCTAATGCATAAACAAAGACCAACATCCTTTGATGCACAAACTAGTCAAACTTTACGCACTAACTTCTTAACCGTTCAAAAAAGCAGAAGAACAAGTCATAGACTGACAGAATATATTAAAATACAAATTGTGTCAATTGTTACGTACCTTCCGTGACGATCCTGAGCCAGTTCTTGCTTGTGCAGGAGGATCCAACTGAAGACAAATTCCAAAAAAGCTAAGTCAATTTATAGAACAAGGAAATCTATTATGGCACCATGACCAACCAATATATAATAAACAAAGTATCTGGAACAATTAAGTAGTTTTTTTCTCTCAGAGAGAGTTAAGCAGTTTGCAAACTAAACGAGATCAGATGAAAGGGTTAATTAATTTTTACTTCATCAAACTTCATAAAGTTTTGAGTGTCCAGCTCGCCATTGACTTCAGGTTTAAATGCTGCCTCCATTTCATAAAGTTTATCCCAGACAATGTCCTTGAACCAAGGATGTACCTGATACAATTGAATGTCAAAAACTATAAGGACAGATAACTGAATAAATAAATAAATAAGCATTTTATAAATTACACTGCTTACTTTAATTTCATGTGCACCTCCAGTACCCAGTCTATGTTCAACATCACACAGCAACCTATAGATAAGATCTTTTGCCTCGGGACTTAACCTTGCATCTTCTGGAAATCTTAGTTGATTTCTCCAATTGACAATCTTCCAGAAATGGTAGTCATAATGTCAGTAAGAAATGGATATCATAACAAGAACCCCAAAGCTTAACATGTGCCGAACAGATGGGTTAATGCATTACCTTTCTGCATGTCGTAATAGGGTCATCTGAATAAAATGGTGGGTATCCAACAAGCATTTCATACATTATTGCTCCTAGTGACCACCTGAACAAAGATTCATAGAAGAAGGCAGCCTTCATTTTAGATATGAAAGAGAACTCCGAAAAAAACTGAAAAGCAAAATGAGTATACACACTAACCAGTCACATTCCATGCCATAACCTTTCTTCAGTAACACTTCAGGAGCTATATAGTCTGGTGTTCCCACAGTTGAAAATGCCTTATAAAGAAAAATATAATAACCAACGATCAGTTGTGGTAAGAAGGTGAGAAAAGTGTTTGGACATGTGAACTACAACATAGAAATCAGAAGTTAATTGTTCTCCTGATAGTTGCTACTAAGAAACAAGTGAATTATGCACAGTTCACAAGCATACAACCAGGAAAACAATATGATATGTAAACAAGCTGTGTTTTTTAATGTTTCAATCCAACTTCAGAAACAGTGAGCTTCCGATCAGGAGTTTAAGATGCACTATGTTAGGAAGGGATGAGAGAGTATCAATCAACGCCAAATATTTGTAAATGAGAAACTAGATAGAGAAAGATCCATTAGTAGAACTTTTAATATTTCTGAATTTCTCAACTCTCTAGACAATACTTGAATGAAATTTGATATGATATATAATCTACTAACTTATTTGCCTTGAATAAACTGAAAATTTCGAGGTTTGTTCAGCCACAAATACATCACATATTGCTACTTGAGGATATGATCTGGAATACACTTTACAAATGTACATACTAGAACAATACTACTGTAAGGCAAACTGCTTACCAACTTCCTCCTGTTCATCTGCCAATGCTGAAGTTGTTCACGGGGACTTCTCCAACTACTCTTATCGTCGGCATCAGGAAAACATCCATCGATATCCATAGGTTCCGTCATATTTTCATCATCCATGGTTTTATTCTCATGGATTGCAGGTAACGTTCTACAATCAAGAGGCTTACAAAGGCCAAAATCTGACAGCTTCATATGACCATTTTTGTCAAGAAGAAGATTGTCAGGCTTAATGTCCCTGTAAAATAATAAACGCAAAAGGTTCAGATAGGGGGAACTTAACATGTAGCAGAAATTAACACCAATCTCCAGATAGTCCACCTTTAAGCTTTTAGAACAGAGGAAAACCAACCTGTGAATGTAATTATGTTTGTGAATAGATTCAATGGCCAAGACACTTTGAGCAATATAAAATTTAGCAACATTCTCACTTAAGGTGTCCTCCCTCATCAGTAGAGTCATCACATCACCGCCCGGAAGATATTCCATGATCAAATATAAGTATTCAGCATCCTGAAATGAGTAGTAAAGTTTCACTATGCAGTGGCTTGCAACTTCTGCCAGCAAGTTCCTCTCAGCTCTAACATGTTCCACCTATGGAGTTGAAACAAATATGTTAGATTAGTATACAATGGAAAATAACATAGGAGTAGAATTTAGGGGAGACTGCATATAGAAGTTAAACATATGCAGAGGGCAGAACGTGGTAGCAATAGACACTTTTCGAAATATCAACTTATTTCACTTACTATGTCACTGGGTATTGCTATAGCCTATATCCTCTAAACTACAGGCAACATATGGTGCAAATAATTGGAAAAAGTTGAGTAGTCCATAGATCTAACTTCATAGGAATTTACTAAAGACTTATCATCTCACCTGTCCTCTCTTGAGCATTTCAGATTTCTTTAACTTCTTCATGGCATAAATATTTCCAGATTTCTTCTCCCGACACAATCGAACCTGTAGATGAAGTATGAAATATAAAAATGCAAATTTCACTCCAGATCAACCATGTGTGAATATAAATGCATTAGAATCAAAAGACAATAGATAGTTCTAAATGAAAATACTATGCAGATGCATCATATATGAAACAACTATAGTTTGCATTGTCATTGTTGATTAACATATCTAACCTCACCAAAGGCCCCCCTCCCAATGATGGTCAAAAGCTCAAAATCATCAACACAAATCCTGTGCCTTTTAAGTCTCATAAACTCCGTCTCTTTTCGTTCTAAATCTTTTATCAGATTAATCTGTTCCTCCTTTGGGACATCTGAAGCAGCTAACTTCCTCTCTAAAATCCACCGTCTGCAATGGAAGCAAAATATTTTAGCAACTTCCGTATACTAAGTTTAGCAGTAAACACTAAAAACAAGCCTAAATAACTTTCGAAAGTAGCATCCAGATCAGATTCAATAATGCTCTCCATTGACTGCTGTAAAACTGAGGAAAAAGACTCAAAACTTTTGAGACTTCACAGTCCGTTTTCTGAAAGACTCAAACTCTCCCGAAGCCAAACAGCTTGATCATAGCTAGGTAAAGTGCCAGAATTTCGAACAGAGAAAATGAATCCTTACATTTTCTCAGAGACCAATCAGAACAAAAGCATAGAAAGTGAAAGATGCTACTACGAGTAGAGTGAATTAGGGGAATAAAAATAGTGAAGTTCAGTTCAGTTCAGCTAACAAAAACATTCCCGATTTCACTATTAAAGCACAATCTAACACTCGGAAATTTCAATTCACTTCTCTGGGAACATTTTCTCAGCAACCAAACAGAGTATACAAGAACTAAAAAAATGCAAGGTAAATATATAAAAGGGGAAAAAAATAAAAAAAATAAAAAAAACCTCCTCTACTACCTCTCTTTTCGTTCTTGAATATTCTTCATCTGAGCTCTGTAGTGATTCTCTATGTACTGCTTCGCCGCCGCCACCTTCTCCATCGTCAAGCTTGATCCTAACACCTCCTCTTCTCCGCTTTCTTCTTCCAGTATATCCTCCATTTCCTCCTCTCCAGAAAAAAACCGACCTCCACCTCCTCCTCCTCCTCCACCTCCTCCTCGACCTTTCTCTTACAAAATTCCTCCTCCGAAACTCTGAATTTCCTCCCTCGTTTTAAAGCTGTGTATCTTTCTTACATCTCAACTTCTCATTTATTGCAACAGCGAAGAGATGATGGAGGAGAACATTGGCCAGCCCAAACTGTACTGACAGGCCAGTTATCCCCTACATCTCAAACACACGCCCATCCCCTATTCCAACAAATAACAACAACCCACGTGTCCTTTTTTGCGGTCGTGGCAATATTGGATACTTTGTCATACCGGACTTACTCTACAGTCGTACGTAGCGGATATAAGTTTTTTTATTAATTAATTAAATAAGGTTAACTATTCTTGTCATAGGAGGAGCGAGCGGATGACGCGCGGTGGTGGAGGCGTGAGACACACGGCGGAGAGCGGTGGAGAGAGGAGTCGCAGTCGGGGTGATAAATGATATGTGCCCACATTTTACAGACGAAAAGCCTGCGGGGAGTGGGGGGCCGGGGTGTTAGGGGGGTGGTTGCCTTTTTTATTTTTTGTATTAATTTTTTTTAAATTCGGTAACCATATTAAATGTTAACTATTGAGAATCGAATTACGTTGAATTTTATTAAAAAATAATATTTATTTTTTTATTTATAAAATTTAAATTTAAAGTTTTATATAAAGAGAATCAAGTTTTTTTTTTCTTAAATTAACCGTCCGTTATTTAAAAAGAGGTTGCCTCGTTGGAGAGTGGGATTCAATCGCATGAGATTTGATGTGGATTTTGTTTTAATTCTGTGGTCAGTGATTGGCTGTCTCTGACCAAAGTGTCTCCTTAATCCACCCTGTTATTCTCGCCCACATAAAATTACCATATGCAGTCTGCACCCACTACTGCTACCCACTTGACTGTAATAAAGCAAGGATGAATTATGCTTCACAGTATTTATTTATGGAAAATTTAGTTTATTGAATCTTTAAACAAAAATATAGGTTTGACAACATTTTTCACGTAGTTTAATGGTCATTTTCATGTTAAATTTAATAGATATAAAATTTAA
>BPVZ01000015.1:1071025-1089257 GCA_020521535.1 Rubroshorea leprosula
AATTTCTCCGATTCTCAGAAGTTTCTTGGAGGTAGAAAAGCACCGTCATTGGTGGTGACTGCGGTGGGTTGTTAATCTTGTCGTCGTGTTCAGCCACATTGTCATTTGTCCCCATAAGCTTCCGCTCATAATGGCTCGTCAATTCCTTGCCGACTCCAGCAATCCACCCCCGAACTCCACCGCTGTCGCCATCGACAAAGATAAGAACAGCCCGTATGCTGTCCGTTGGGCCATCGATCATCTTGTGATCAACAATCCATTCATCATCTTGATTCATGTCAGGAAACACCGTAGGTACCCCTCTCATTAATTTTATCTTTTTTGGACGTTTTCTGTTTATTGATCTTTATGTGTTTGAGAAATGCCTAGTTTGTGTTTTATGATCGTTTTTTTTTTGTTTCTTTTTGTGTGTGGGAAAATGCAGATGATGGGGATTCCGATTCTGAGTTCAATAGTTTTTTCGTTCCGTTTCGTGGGTATTGTGCTCGAAAAGGGGTGCGTAATTTCTGTATCCTGTATCCCAACAAACTTAATTTTGTTCAATGTTATTTGATTCAACATCAAATGTGATCTCTACATTCATATCCAAATCTGAATTAGTTATCTGTTTTTTGTTGTCAAGTTTAGGTTCAATTCAAGGAGGTAATCATTGATGAAAGTGATGTTGTTAAGGGACTTGTGAATTACCTAAACAAAAATTTAATCAGCAACATAGTTGTTGGAGGAACAGCTAGGAATGCACTTGCAAGGTTTCTCTCTATCTGCCCTCCTCCTTTTCTTAGGAAGAGGCAAAAGAAAATTGTATTATGACTTTAATTCTTTTTGGTTTTTCAGAAAATTCAAAAACAATGATATATCAAGCAGCTTGCTTAAAGCTGTGCCAGATTTTTGTTCTGTTTATGTGATCTCAAAAGGGAAGGTACAGACGGTGAGGACAGCACAACGACCAATTTCCAACACTGCTGCTCCACCGAAGGTACCATCTCCGGTTGTCCCACTTCAAACTGCGTCTGATCAGGGGGAAGATGATGAATCCAAGTAAGAAAATTGGTTGTAAGATGTGAATGGTGTCTGTGTTGCCTTTTTAAAAAGTCTCTTATTCTCTTTTTGCTTAAAACAGAGGACAGGCTAGGAGGGGAAAAACGAGAAATCCAGGATCAGGGAGAACTTCCTTGGATGGTGTCACAAGAGGACTTGAAAAACACAAACCAGTTCCGAACAATCTATCCGTAGATAGTATTGATTACTCTGTACGAGGGGCTTCAACTGGCCGGGAAAGTATTCCTGATGATTTGGATTTTCAAATTGGATCGAAGTCTATTGATATTTCATCAACGAATTTAGATTTGTCAAGTGCTCCTAGTTCTCCCAAGGGGTCGGCTCCACAAAGTGCAGTGAGTATAAATTTTTAAATTGGAATTCAGTGCATTTGGAGTGTTTGTATTCATAAATAATCTGAGAGTAAATTGCAGCAAGAATTAGAGGCTGAGATGAGGAGATTAAAGCTTGAACTTAAACAAACCATGGACATGTACAGCTCAGCTTGCAAGGAAGCTCTCACAGCTAAAAAAAGGGTAATCTTATACAGTTGGAGACAGAAATATAATTGGGGTATATATATGGTGCTGATTGTTTTGAATCCAGGCTAGTGAGCTTCACCAGTGGAAGATGGACGAGGTGCGTAGGATTGAGGAGGCAAGATTAGCTGAGGAGGCAGCTCTTTCCATTGTGGAGATGGAGAAGGCTAAGGCTAAAGCTGCCATTGAAGCTGCTGCAGCAGCGCAGAGGCTAGCAGAGTTGGAAGCACAGAGGAGAAAACAGGCAGAGATGAAAGCCAAGAAAGAGACAGAAGAGAAGAATCGTGCTTTGAATGCATTGGCACATAATGATGTTCGGTATAGGAAATACACTATAGAAGAGATTGAAGAAGCCACTGAAAATTTTGCGCCGAAGAATAAAATTGGTGAAGGTGGTTATGGACCTGTTTATAAAGGCACTCTTGATCACACTCCGGTTGCTATAAAAGTGTTAAGGCCAGATGCTGCCCAAGGAATGAAGCAATTCCAACAAGAGGTAATATTGCTCAGTTGTTCTTGTTGTTTTAAGCTCCTATGAGTTCATTTCCAGCTAATATTACTGATTGTCCTATACGATGCATTCCTGAACAGGTTGAGATTCTCAGCTGCATTAGACATCCAAACCTGGTGCTCCTCCTAGGTGCATGCCCTGAGTATGGATGCTTGGTATATGAATACATGAGCCATGGTAGCTTAGAAGATAGGCTATTTCAAAGAGGTAAAACTCATCCAATTTCATGGAGGAAAAGATTTAAAATAGCTTCTGAAATTGCAACTGCCCTTTTGTTCCTTCACCAATCAAAGCCTGAACCACTTGTGCACCGTGACCTCAAGCCAGCTAACATCCTTTTAGACCGAAATTATGTGAGCAAAATCAGTGATGTTGGCCTAGCACGGTTAGTCCCACCTTCCATAGTCGATAGTGTCACACAATATCACATGACTTCAGCGGCAGGAACATTTTGTTACATAGATCCTGAGTATCAGCAGACAGGCATGTTAACTACCAAATCAGACATATACTCCTTGGGAATAATGCTGCTTCAGATCATTACAGCCAAATCTCCTATGGGTCTTGCTCACCATGTTGGAAAGGCTATTGAAAAGGGAACTTTTGTAGAGATGCTTGATCCGGCTGTTCCAGATTGGCCTGTTGAAGAGGCCCTAGCATTTGCCAAATTGTCACTGCAGTGTGCAGAGCTGAGAAAAAAGGACAGACCAGATCTTGGCACTATTATAGTGCCAGAACTTAACAGACTAAGAGACCTTGGAATGCGCCCTGAATTATCACTTGTCAGCACTGGCAACAGTAGTCATAGCCACAACCGACTGCCACGTTCTTTAGCAACAACTTCAAGTCTACAAAGTTTGCACCCAAGGATATCATCAAGTAGTCAGGTTTGGCACTTTACTTTTATTGACACTGCATGCATTTCAACTTCTTCAAACACAAACTTTAGGCATTTGAACGATAAGTAGCTCGATTCAAGCTTTAAGACTACCCATTAATTATATTATTTTGAAACTATTTTTTTTTAAATCAATTTATTTTTCAATGTCTAGGAATCAACGAGCAAGTGTGCAAAATTGGAAGTTGAAAATGTGTCCATCTCAAAAGATGAGAATGAAGTTCAAGACTGACTTTGGGTTAGGGGGGTGGTCCAGTGTATTCCCTAGGGAAAAATGCCTTGTTTGACGCTAAAACACGTTATGCTTTTGCTTGTAAACAAGGCAGAGATTGAATGATTTTTGCAATTGTTCATATAATTTCAATACAATGTACATCGACAAATCAGTTCAATGCCTGGAAAATTCTCAATAGTGCATTTCTATTAGCAAGCTTCCTCTCTTTTTCTTCTTCTTGTTATACTGCACAACACGGAAGCTGTCGTTTTGTTTATAACAATAGCCATTTCTTGCAGCATGAGAAATTTGCTTCCTTTCTTGAGTATTCTTTTGCTCAACATACTATTAAACCTAAGATACATTTACTAATTAAGTTGTTCAAGATGCTTCATGAGATGCATTTTATATTTAAAAAATTTTTATTTTAGTCTTAATTTTATTCATTTTTGGATGAGTAGAGTATGTTTTTTTTTTTATGGATCTTACATACCTTTTGTTCTTTGTGTAGAAAAGACTCAAATGCATAATAATAGAAGTTTTGGAACTGAAGTGAAAATTTTGAAAATTTGGGGGACTATATTGTAAGAAGAAAAGTTGCAACCACCAATCGGGGAACTAAATGAATAAAATTTAAGTTATAAGATGAAAGTGCTCACAGAGTAGAAGCTTAAGGACCAGATTTGCTATGCCACCGAAGAAATTGCAAAAAGATTTTAAAAATAATAAAAATCATAGAGGTACTGGGTATTGACACCATGCGTTGAGAATTTGTGAGGTCCACGCCGGTGGAAATTTTTCAGCTAGCGTGTCGACACCTACATTGTGGATAGCTAGCAATTTTTTAGCATCTTTAATAGGGTTTTCAATCTTTATAAATATTTACTCAAAATTTGCTTTTGAGATGTATACAAAAAAAAAAAAAAAAAGCTTTTGAGAAGATCAAGGAAAAGGTGGTGGTTTGGGTAGCTGCACAAACTCACGTATTGTTAATATTTTAAATCATTTTTGTACTTAAAAATCTCAAAAAAAAAAAGAAAAAAACCATTTTGACGCTAAAATTAGTAATATTTAATATTTTAAAGAGAGAAACTCTTAAGATTAAGATATTACAGACAAAGAAATGTAGTAAAGTTATTATCTTCTATGGAGGTAAATGAGGTATTTATAACTCTCATTTATAATACTAATGTCATGTGACATTCTCCTATCTATCCATTTGTCTCAAGTCATGTCGATGCATTATGATTACTTTGTCTATATCTTTGGGTTTCACATGGTTGTTTGGGCTTAAAGCCAATGTTGGGTCTATTTCTTGACAATGGTAATGAGAGATTTTATATCAAAAGAAGATAAGATATGAAAAAAGATAAAAACTTGAGATTTAATATTATCAAATTTATTTTACTTATTTTTATGTCAAATATTCTTATATTCATCATGAATATTTGTTTTTTTTCTTTAATTATGAATTAATTTTTCCATTTAAGACTATAATATGTAACTAAATCAATTTAATATAGAATTTTATTATTTTTATGCTTTTAACATTTATTGTTTCATGTAAAGTATATATTATATTGCTCTTAATATTTTTCAATGATGGACTAACATTAAAATTCTCTTGAGAGCATAATTGAAATACAAAAGGGATTTTATGTAATAGTTTTTATTAATATATACCATAAAAAAAAAATAGAGGTTGACCAATATGATTCATGCAATATTAATAGTAAGTTTCTACATATCATAGAGTATAATATATTTTTATTTATTTAAATTTATATAAAAATATAGTAGATTAATAAATGAAGATAAATTCGATATAATTTGAGAAAGTATATTAATATATATAAATATTGCTATTATATGAATAATAAATATCTTTAAAATATATTAATTTCACTTTTATGTTAATTGATTATAATGAAGTCGGATGCCTTAGAATTTCAAATCTTGATATCATTGATGTTTATTTACTATTTTATAATAGTTTAGTTAATTATTTATTTAAATCATTTAATTTTAATTATTCAAATAAAATTAAAGATAGTTAATGTAACACTTAATTAATTTACAATTTTTGTAATTAAAATGATACTTAATTATCATTATTATATTATTTTTTTTAAACATCGGGGAATTTGGGGGAGAGGGATTTTTTTTCAAGTCGTTGGTGGGAGTCAAATTATTGACCAATTACATCTAAACACTTAAGATTTGAGGATAAATTATTGGGTCGAAAAGCTTAGTTCCACAATTATATTATTTTAAGTTACTAATTTTTTCTCAATAACATTTACCTAGCATAACCTTCCTAATTCCAGGAAGAAATCCCTAGAACCTGGAACAAGGAAGGGAGATGTGAGAAGCTCAGTTAGAAAGAAAGGGATAAAGAATGTAAACATTCCGAGGGGAGCCTTTATTCGCACCAAGGTGAACCATGATATGAGGAAGGTACAAGAAAAAGTAGCAAAGGTATATTATGAAACAAGTTCTTGCTTAGGATTCCCCCCACCCCTTAATTAAAACAAAAGATTTTATGATAACAACCTTCAAAATCTCAAAATTTAGATAATAAAATTTATTAGCACTAATGATTAGGTATGTCATTAACCCCTTTCCTCGCTGTCTTAGTGGCCCCAATTACTGTGATCATGATTACATTAGTAGCTAAATGTTTGAACAAATACATTCTAAGTGGGAAACATTTTCCAAATGTCGTATATATGTCAAATGAAATTTCATGATGTCTGTTCCTGTTAGTCCAATTTTCATTGTTATCCTAGAAATAGTTCCCATCATCACCGAAGGTCACACTATCTAACAATTCAAAATTAAACACATTAAATTCAATCCCAATTCAAAGCAATAAAGTAAAATTATGGCTTTTTCACCTTTGACACTGTTATGAGTCAAAAGTCCAATTTCAAGAGACCAGAGACAAAGAGAAATGTAGCAAATCTTCCCCTTTTTACAGCAGAAGAGCATTGTTTAAGAAACATATAAATCAACCTTTTGGAAGAGCCATACACACGCAGGTCGAAGGTAATTGGTATAAAGGCACCTAATCTAGGCCTTAATTGGCATTTGTCTCGACAAAGTTAATTAGGACTAAAATTAAGCACAAGAAGTTTCTCTCCTCCACAACGCACAAGAAGATCATGCCATTGCCTTCAAGTTTCATCTATGCCTCAGCAATGCAGAAGGGCCGTGGTTGGCTTTTATTGGTAGGGATCATGGGAATGATATTTAAGCTTGGATTTGGAGATGTATCACCAGTGGCAACGGGGAGAGTTGGAGATCCTGCATCCATCTTACTCTGCATCAGTGAATGTGGGACTTGTCCGGTGGTTTGTTCCCCACCACCTTCCCCACTCCTGACAACTTACCCTCCACCGCCACCGCCGTTAAAACCGCAGTCACCTCCTCCACCGCTGTTAACACCAAACCCTCCACCGCCACCATCATTGACACCATACCTTCCACCTCCACCACTGTTAATATCATACCCACCTCCTCCACCACTACTGACAACATATCCACCACCACCAGAACACCACTCACCACCACCTTCTTACTATAACTCTCCACCTCCACACTCACCACCACCACCACCACCACCACCACCTCCCACGTTCTCCAACACGCCTCCATATCACCAAGCGCCTCCCCATCAATACCCCTATCCTTACTACTACTATTATGCCTCGGAGGCCGCCTCTGTTTCCTTTTCATGCTTTCTTCCTGCTTCTATTGTTGCTCTTCTTCTATATTTTGTAATTCAGTAATTAATTATTGTAAAATTGTGGGGTGTTGTTACATGTACATAAAATTAAAACGACTGTTGTGCTGTTCATAAATCTCCTTGTATTTTTTTTTTTTCCCTTCATTGATTCAGCAATTTCTGCTGAATTTTAGAAGTAAACGATCACTTCCACTACATTTTCATTGAATAAAATGAAATTTCCCTTTTTTATGATACCGAATTGGAATTTTTTTATTTTCCAAAACTTCATTCTCCAAGTCATTCTAAGAACTTAATTAACTTAAAATTAAGTTTGAGGGTAAAATTAAAGAAAAAAAAAGTTTAGGATCTAATTAGACAATAATACATAAAAATACTTTTTAATATAATAATTTAAAACTATCAACTAACTAACGATTTCATTTAATTTTAAAGAGATAGCAAGCGGGTCGAGGCCCACCAAAATGTGTACGCATCAAACGGTTAAAGTCGTTCCAAAAAAAAAAGAGCGAGGCGGGGTCGAGGCCCACCAAACCGCTGACATGGCCGAAGATTTAGCCCGCCTGAGCTGACGGGGCTTAGTACAGGGAAAATCTTTCAGATCCAAAACTGAACGTTGTGCGGGAGAAGGTCTGCGTTGTAACAATTCAGTGTCCGTGATAGATCCGTTCCTCACCGCGACGGAGGACTGAATTCCGAGCTCGTATTGAATGCAAATGGAAGCTGAAAATGTAGAGGACACGTCGCCGTCGTCACCACCAACATCGGCCAGGGACAATCTCGTACCCCTCGCCTCCGCCTCTCAACAGCCTTACGTATCCGAGCTCCTCTCTTTCACTCTGGATCGCCTCCATAAGGTCTCATTTATGTTCATGCGCTCGAGTAATTGAATCTTTGTTTTTAAGTCGAATTTCTAGTGAAACTTGTGATTGATTACTGTTTAATTTGTTTCTAAAAAGGAACCGGAGCTTCTTCGAGTTGATGCGGAGAGGATTCAGAGGCAAATGCAAGAGGTGGCGGTTGGAAATTACCGCGCCTTCATTGCAGCTGCTGATGCGTTGGTTGCTATTAAAGAGGAAGTCTCTTCCATTGATAAGCATCTTGAATCTCTCGTAATTACGTTCTCTTTTGCGGATTCAATTCATCTTTTCTTTTTTTTTCTACATTCTGGATTGTGTCTCAGACTTTGCTTTTTGTTTTTTGAGCTTAGTATTGGTTTTTTGTTATGCAATTATGAATATCTTTGTTTGGATTCAAAATTTGTAGTAAGGTTAAACAGTTATATGGATGCATTGTAGGCTGAGGGAGAGGGATTAAGTTTTGTAATTCGTTTGAGTATTTGGAAATTTGGATGGAAATATATATTAAACAGCTCTCTATAGCAGTTTTTCTTTTTATATAAATTCAAAATATAAACAGTTTTTTTTTTTTTTTTTTAATGTGGGCTTCCTTTCAATAGGAAAGATGTTCATTAGGATATAAAATCAGATTCAAAGAAGCTAAAATGTTTGTAGTAACCTTTGTTTATAAATAGAAGGAAAAAATGTTTTAACTGTTTATAGAATTAATCAGTTGGGAGGCTTGAATGATATTTTTAACGTTTTGGAGGTAAAACTTGAGGGCATGGTTTGAAATTCTCAAAATAAGAAGAATTTAGAGCATCAGAGGGAAATAATTCTTTGCAATAAAGTGAATTCAGCAAGTGGATAATAGCAGACTAAACTTATGTAGTTAATGCGTTCCCACTTCTAGAACAGAGCATGAGTCTCATAACTAAGTGCCAAGCTTGAAAAAAGATTATAAAAGTTTTATGAAATGCTGCACTTGCCTTGTGCCCGCCATCCATTATGTTAGTTTGTGTAATATTATGTAAACATGGTGAGGCATTGTTCTTAGTTTTGTTTTTTAAGTTGTTTGTGATCTTATTTTCATATCTTTTTTTTTTTTTTCATTAATGTTGAAAATTGTAGTGAATCAGACATGTTTATAATAGTATTTAGCCTTTCAGATAACTGAGATCCCGAAGTTGACATCTGGTTGCACAGAGTTTCTTGAATCTGCAGAAGATATTTTGGAGAAGAGGAAAATGAATCAGACGTTGCTTGTAAATCATGGTACACTGCTCGACTTGCTTGAGATTCCTCAGCTTATGGACACGTATGGGCTTTTATAAAGTCTTGCTAAATTAACAAATTTATCAACATGCTTGGTTTTTTTTTTTTTTTTTAATTGGCAACATACTGGTGGTTTCAATTGGTCTTTGACATACACATCCAATTTGGATTAGTTTTTTCTGTTTGAGAATTCCTTAATACATCAGCGGCTACAGATTAAGTGAAAAGTTATTTTATTATAACTATTTCTAATATCTCTTTTTCAATGAAGCAATTAGTCTATAAGAATTAATGCTGAAGAGCTTCATTAGTTTTTATATTTCTGCAGATGTGTACGAAATGGAAATTATGATGAAGCTGTTGATTTAGAAGCTTTTGTTTGTAAACTCTCAACCATGCACCCCAAGTGAGTACTCTTTACCATCTCCATTGACTTTCATCTTTTGAAAACTAGGTTGCTGAGACTAGTCTTTTACTCTATGAAAGATTACCTGTAATTCAAGCACTAGTTGCAGGGGTTCGGCAGACAACCCAGTCTCTTCTTTCTCAGCTTTTACAGAAGCTTTGCTCTAATATTTAGGTGTCTTTTTGATAGCCATGTTAAACATGCGCACTAAATGCAACTTGATTTAACTGTGGAATTTAATGAGAACTGTTTGTGTATCGCAGTTACCAGAATGTCTCCGCATTATTGGATATTTACGTCGAATTGGGGTCTTTAGCGAGTATGAAATGCAATTGCAGGGGTGTTTTGTATTTAGCTGGCTCTCTTTTCCTCTTCTTTTTAGGTATTTCTTTCACAAGTGCCTTTCTTCTGACATGATTATTACATTTTTCAGTTTTTGAGATGCCAAGAGGCATGGCTCACTGGAATTCTTGAGAATCTGGACCAAAGGAACGCTTATGAGTTTTTGAAAGGGATCATAAACTGTCATAGAATGCATCTCTTTGATGTTGTTAATCAATATTGAGCAATATTTGCTGATGATACATCAGGAAGTGAAGAAAATTACGATGGTGAGCTTCTTTTTAGTTGGGCTATGCACCAGATTACTTCACACCTTAAAACTCTTAAAGTCATGCTCCCAAAGATAACTGAAGGTGGATCCCTATCAAATATTCTGGATCAGTGTATGGTGAGAAATTATCATTAAACTATATAAAATTCTGGTTTTCATTTCCAAATACTTAGGTTGGGTTTGGATGAAGGATTCTAAATGAGGTATATCTATGAAGAAAGGAATTTCAAATTCCTTCTGAAAATGACTTTTCACGTGAAAATTTATTTGGTTGTATTAAGAAGCTTGTTATTTTAAAATAACACTTAAAGCTTGTCATTTTCCTCTGACTAAACTATAATATCTCTCCCTCCTTGACAGTAAGAGGAATTTGAAAATCCTTGACATTTTCTTCTTATGAAATTCCTCCTTGAAATCCTTCATCCAAACACAAAGTTAGGAGTTTCTGGTCCTTCTGGACTAATGTCATCATGCATGCAACTTTTGATGGCATTCAGTCATGCAACTCAATTATTGTGCATTTCCACATCTTACCTGTAGTTGACTGGTCATAGTCTTTCTATGTGAAATAAGATTAATAGAAATCATATTGCAATAAATTTGATGTGGATCTTGTTTTTCGTATTGTTGGCAGTATTGTGCAATTGGGCTTGGCTGGGTTGGGTTGGATTTCCGAGGCTTGCTTCCATCTCTTTTTGAAGAGTAAGTATTTCTGTCATTTTCCCTATTACATCTTTTTGTGTCCTGTGTGGTATGATATGCTACAAGTTTCCTTTTCCCATGTACTTAATAACTAAAATTGAGTTTGCTAATTTTTTGTAGGGCAGTTCTCAACTTGTTCTCAAAGAAATGAATACAGCAGTTGAAAATTTTCAGGTATGCCTGGCAAATGATGGGATTCTGATTTTGTTTCAGATAGTGACATGAATTCTGTTGTTACCCTGGATTTTTTATGCAAACAATAACAAGCAGCTTCTAGCTTTTTCTTTATTGGGGCAGTCTTCAACTTGATGATGATTAGTGACATGTGCTTTTACTTACTCCAGTTGGTTCTGGATTCCCATCACTGGGTCCCTTTGCCGGTGGTTGGCTTTCCAACAAATAGTGTTGGTGAAGAAAGTCAGGAGGACGTGACTCCACCATCTCATCTAATGGAACATCCACCTCTTGCTGTATTTGTTAATGGTACGTTGATCAATAATTTCTGAAATTGTTTACTCTTTTCAGCTGCTTTCCTAACTAGAACTTTGGTTATTGCTGTCTTAAAACTTGAGATAATGAATTTCTTTGGAACTTTGAATAACTATCAAGTATCAAATAAATGTCATCAGAGCTTTCATTAGGCAATTAATTTAGTTGCTTGGTGATTCCACCCTAGAATCCAAAAAATTGGCGTTCATTCCACACGGTTTGATATTGATGTAAAAGTTACAGAGTATAAACTGAATTCCTGAAACTATGTTACTAATGATTTGATATCAGTTGCTGTTTGACAAGAACATTATATAGTGATGCATTTTCTTGGATTTTGTTGTTTTGAAATTGTAGTCATTAGCCAAAGAAAGTCTGTAAAGTTGCATTGTACCTGAAGCCCATTGAAGAAAGTAGCCACTCATCCCCAAGTTCTATTGAAGACTTTCAGATTCAGTAATAAATATATTGTTGCAGAGAACTGCTATCCTCTGGCATTGACGCTGATTGATCTCTCTGGTGTATTTAGGTGTTTCTGCTGCAATGAACGAGCTACGTCCCTGTGCCCCCATAAGTTTAAAGTATGTGCTTGCTTAAGAATTAGTCAAGGGGTTGCGGGCTGTTTCTGACTCTTTATTGAGATACAATGCTACAAGGATGCTCAGAGAAAATGAGTCGGGACTCTTTCTCTCCCTTTGCCGAGCTTCTATTGAGGTTGTATTCCATCAAAGTTTGGCTGATTTTCACTTGCAAATTTTGTTGATAAATCCCGTTGACAGCTTTACGTGTAACTAACCACCATCATATTTGCAGGTTGCTTTCCCACATTGTGCCACATGCTTTGGTCGTTGCTACCCAGGCGGAGCTGCCCTAATCATGGAAGCAAAGAATTTATATGATGGCGTTGGAGGCCTCTTGACAATCTCATCATCAAGAGAACTTCCAAAACCAGTCAATAATGCAGAGGAAATGAAAGCTTCAGAGAACTGTGGTCCGCCAGTTGTAGAAGATGGCATTACTCTTGAAGAAGAATCTGAGGCCACGGCTACCAATGCAGAAAGAGAAGAGCAGAAGAGTCCCGCTTTGCAGACCCATGAAAAAGCCCAGTGATGCATGAAGCATTCATTCTTCTCAAAGCCCACCCCTTAATTTACCCTTCCATTCTTTTACTTTTCATTTCAAAGGTTTAAATTTTTTCCTTTTTTTTTTGTAATTATTCTGTCAAATGATGCCGAGAAAAAAAAATATTTCAATAAAGTTAAAAGTTTTGTATCATTGGAGGAATGTGACATGCTTTTTGGGCCACTAGGAAGGTGTCATATATACTCACAGAGATTCGAAGAGGAATACAAGGTCGTCTTAGCCTTTCTTTTAATTTCATGGTTATCAAATTAAATACCAATATACCATTCTGCAAATCTATGAGCGTGTATAGTCTTGTCATTTGGCATCCACATTGCATGGGGGAAGTTCAAATGCAAATAAATCATTATTTATTGTCTGTAAAGTGTCTTTGGTAATTAAAATTTTAACACTCAGATTTTAAGTTTTATTTTGGGTGCATAATATAGGGTAATTCTATTTTATTTTATTTCTTTACTTATCTTACTTTGATGTTATAACTTAAATTTAGGATCTTTTGTTCCATTTGGAGAAGAGATTATTATAAAGCTATTTAAGTTATTTGCTCAATTTTATATAAATTAACTTATTGATTTTATGTAGCAAACTAATTAATGTCTATAGAAAAAAAATTTAATCTATTAAATGAAAATATTTAACAAGAATTATGTATTGAAAGAATTTTTTTTTTCCAATTAGGATACCAGTTGATACATATTTTATTTTAACATATCATATAACACATTTATTAAAAAAATTATTGTTTATGATCTAAAATTAAAAATAAATAAATTTAAAAATGTAATTATATATATAATATATTAGGAATTAACTAAATTGAATTGTACTTATATTATATTTTAATAACTGAATCAGACAAATATCAGAAAGTGTATTAAACCAATTGTATATTAATAATTTTCCTTCTAAAAAATGAGTTGCAACATGAAGTATTCATTTTCACAAAATTTTCACTTATTTCACTATTCAAATTTATGATATTCAATGTGAAATTTCAAGATCTTAAGATATCCATTCATAGGAAGGCAAAAAGAATTTAAACAAAAAAAAAGATAAAAAAAAGGGTTAATTGCACAAAGGGAAAAACAAAAGGTGGGGCAATCAAGTTGACCATCCAGCTAAATTTAATTGGTGAAGGAGTTTGTTTTGCTCTATTTTATTGATTATAATTAATTTCATTTTGGATTTGGATGGATTTACCGTTTTCCTTACTTTATTTAATTCCATTTGGATTTGGATGGATTTGGATGAATTTACCGTTTCCCTTACTTTATTTAATTCCATTTGGATTTGGATGGATTTGGATGAATTTACCGTTTCCCTTACTTTATTTAATTCCATTTGGATTTGGATGAATTTACCGTTTTCCTTACTTTATTCCAAGGGAATAAGGGTCTTCTTAAGTGCAAGTTCATCATCTTGCATAAACCCTAACAAAGTAAGAAGGGAGAAAACTGATAACAGAGAAAGATGAAGATCATCCAGGTCGACCAGTGGAATAGAAAACTGAAAAATAGCCGAAAGGGTTTTGTTTCTGTTCTTTCTCTCCCTTCATTTTTCGAGTAGTTTTTTGATCAACCTCTCTTTTTGGCAACAAGGCAATGGCCAATGGGATTGAAATCTGTTGAAGTAAATAGAAAATTAAATCATAGACAATTAATTCTTGAAAGGAATCAATTGGTTAGAACCCTGAACTCCGACAAACCAAACAGGTCCAAGAAAATCTTTAAAAGATCATAGAATACAACAACAGATTTACTGTTAACTCATGCAAGAAAGACAGTGCATGTATACGGATTTCTTCTACTGTTGTCTTTCTCCTACAACAAAACGATTAACTCTTTTAACCTCAGAAAATACATTTCAGAAAGAAAACAAATTTCTGGATTTGCAAACTTAAAGAGAAACTCTGGGAAAAGTTCCATCTGAGGACTGATCGACACAAGTCTGCACCAAGTAGGATATGACAATTTGAAGGGATTTTAAGAATTTAGATTCTTAATTCCTCAAAACCGTCCTCCCGGTAGCCAAGATTCATGTTCATTATAGCTTGGGTGCATATTTAGTCCTGTTTTTTATATATCCATAGATACTGTAATCAAAGAAGAAAGAAGTTAATTAACATGCATAGATGTAATTGAATTTTAAGAACAAAAAAAAAAAAAAAAAATTTCAACCCAGAGCACTGCACTCCAAAAATAAGATCAAAAGGATGATCTTTCTAGATCATTACTTAATTAACATGCAAGATAACATAAGTACAGCAATTGCATCTCGACATCACAAGTTACTTAAAATTAATATGCAAAATATATACTGGTATTTAATAGGAGTTTTTTTAGGACATATATGTCTTCCCATGATAAACATCAATCCAAGTTACTTGTGTTTTTTTTCTTTTCTTCTTTTTTTTTCTTGATCGTCTCCAAGTTACTTGTACTTTGTGCAGAAACCTTAGTTTGTTTTGTTGCTTTGTCCTTGATTGAGGCTTGGATCTGATCATTTTGTGTTTAAAAGGCAAAAGCTAAACTGCAGATTAGACAAAAATCATGCATCTCCCTGTTTCTTTTTTTGGTAATCATGCATGTCCTTTAGCATGAAATTGATGGAACATGCACAAGTACAAACAGAAGTATAAGATACCAAGATCTAGTAGTTGTTGGAAATAAGATTGTCTTCCAGTTCCAGCAATAAGGGAACGACTTTTTGCTATTAAAAGACACAACCTTTACTACTAGTTAGCAAGTAATCATATAAATTAAGCAAAATTAAATCATGAAAAAACAAAATCAGAGAGAGAGAGAGAGAGAGAAAGAGAAAATGGGGTGACAGACAGAGAGTGAGCACGCATAGCTTCAAGCATCAATATTCCCAGCATGCAAGAAAACACCATGTGTGCTCACTCTCTTCTGTCACCTCCCTTACCCTAGAAGGGTTGTACAAACCCTTCATGCATAAATGAAAGTATGAAACCTCAATCACCATGACCTTCTTTCATCCCCATCTACCCACAACAACTGTTCCATAAACATGGAAACAGTACACACATCTCAACTCTTTTCTTTGCCTTCTGTTTTGGTGTGGGGAGAAAGAGGAAGTATATAGGTCTTTATATAGAATAGGAAAAGAGAAGTTGCATCAACTATGGAATAAATGTGGGTTCAACTATTATTGGTCACTCCATAATATTTTAATACCATTATTTCAAAGATTGAAGAAAAGAAAAAGGAAAGTCTAAACACATTATATCTCTTCTGATACCATCATTTCCTCACTCCACACATGCAAACCTAACCCTAGACAATCACATTTACTCAAATACTTTTTCCAATTAATGCTTCTTGTAATTCTAAATATCCTTAACATGTACATCATCTTCACCACTCAAACCCTATCCTGATCTTTCTGATGAATCTGCTCCCTCCTCCTTATATTAAATGGATTCATTTCTCCATCATAAAAAAGAAAGAAAGGGTTCATTCATATGCACAAGTTCTTCGATTTCTGGAAATGGATCAAATCAACCCACGATCATCAAATAACATTACAATATTTCCTGGTCCCCTAGGCTTTGAAAAAGAGAAAGGGAAAAGGAGGAAGGAAAAGAAGGGGTCTTTTTTTTTTTCCTTTTTTCCCTTTCTTTTGTTCTCTGTAAATGGAAATAATCAACCAATAAGAGATCAACAGAGACTCATGAACGCATTACCACACAAAGATCTAATACGGCGCAAAAGTAGCGTAAAGTATATATGCTTTAATTATATTAATTAATCAAAGGAATGATATAAAGAATCATTTGACAACGAACTAGTATACCAATCACTGAAAACGCTAATGCGTGATTTGTGGCAAGGGCCGGCTATCGTCACGCCGCCTTTTCTACATTCCTCTAGTCGGTAGCATAGGACAATTACTGATGATCTATATACGTTTTGATTACTTGGTGACAAAGTAATCTTTGTTGGTAATGGTGTTTACTTCTTTGTTTTATCTTTGAAATTCTTTATTTAGAGAGGAATGGAGTACTTAATCCTTTGCAAAATCTCCAAGTGTTGGTGTGGATGGTTTGTTTTTATAAAACTGAAAAAGAGATAAACTTAGTATATATATGCTGCGTGTGTGATTGGTTCTAAGAAAATGCAATACTACATATAGTGCAGATGATGGAAGCCTAAGTTTGTTCTTTTTTTCTTTTTCTTTTTTTCTTTTAATGAGGTAAATCCACTGATTAAATTTTTTGTAAAAAAAAAAGTGAAGAGAAAGAATGAGGGTTCAAATTTTAGTCATATATATTGGTGAAAAAGTGTTTTTTTATTAATAGTTTAATCAATTACTCTACAAACTCTCCTCTTGGAAATCTAAATCAATTAGATTAACCACATAATCAAAATTAAGGTAACCAAAATAACGTGCAAAAGAATGATGATGATAAATAGTGGGAAGCAGGTGCTAAATTGACAAGACATTTCCCATTATGGAAGGTTCTATATTTTAGGGTTTTAGACTTTCCCCTTTAAGAGTGGTGGATGCATGATGGATGGGATAATACTGGGATTGCATGTGGATATGAAGGTGAAGGTGATGACAATCTGTATCAAAATGAGGATGGCCCCACTTAGTTGAACAATTATATATGGAGAGCATCTGTGATGTGTAAACCCTAAAATGGCAGGAAAAAAAAAAGATTAAAAAGAGGAAAAGCATTAGATCCTATCTTCGACTTTCGGCACACCAAGAAGGGAAAGAAGATGATGGAAGTGCAAATGGGATACAAGTGGCGTTATGGGGTGTGTAGTTGCTTGCTGGCTCAAAACCGAACCATGAGTTTTGTTTAGTCCCGTGCAACTACTCTTCACACAGTCCAAGAAAAAAAGAAAAGCAAAAGATGAGTTCTTTCTCAACGTTTTGTAAAATGTCGGAATTTGTATAAGAATCCATCATATGGACCACTTGCCATGATTGACATTTTCACATTGTAATCCTCAAGTTTTAAGATTTTGGATATATCCAAATATATCACAAAATCAAAGAAGATATATTTAGATAAGATTATTGTCAAGTCAGTATGAGCTTGAAACGGTTGGTATGGGTTATACAACCACGAATGTCTCATCTTCTATCAATATCAAGTTTTTGGAAATTTATATAGATCTCTAACTCAAAAATCTCAATTTTCATTGAACTATCTCTCCTAATCAACAATTTCTAACAAAATGTGAAGGAAATAATTGTTTTAAAAACCTTAATAGTATATAATTAGGTTGAAGGAAGAGGAGGGAATAAGTTTTTTTAATTAATTAAATTATAATATTTTTTAAATATTATAATTTAATCGGTAAAAAAATCCATTCCTACTTGTTCCTCCTCTTCTCTTCTCTTTATTTTCTTCAAATTAAACATATTATAAGGATTAAATTCACTAATAATATCATATCATTTTGTAAATAATATATAAAGTTTAAATTTAAAGCCAATATTTAAAAAAATTAATTTTCTTAATTAAATATATCAAGTTAATATGATGATGCATTAAAATCACTTAAAAATAATTTTAAAATATATAAAAATTGATTTGAAAATATTTTAATTATAAATAACTAAAAATAACATTTTTTTTTTAAGAGGCAAAATCTGTGATTTGGGCGGATCGGAGGTGGAGCGCAAGGGCATATCAGGTTCTCACATGAAGAGCATGTGATGAAGCTGGAGGGAGACATTAGATTTATATGCATGTGCTTCATCAGTTTATCACGTGCCTCTCTGACTCTGGGACAGCGACTCTGGGACAGGGACATGAAGGCCATTGCCATTGGTTAG
>BPVZ01000015.1:1102827-1113814 GCA_020521535.1 Rubroshorea leprosula
TTTAATTTATAAAAATATGATAGTTTTAAATATTAGTATTTTTTATTTTATTTTAATATTTAATTTATAAAAATATATATTTATAACGATAAATTTAAAATAATACTTAAAAAATTTTAATATTCAACCCATATTATTTTAATAACAAAATTACTACATATGCTGATATGGTATTAACTCCCTTAGCTACGGTACTAATTTATTTAGTGTTCTAAAATGAAGAAAAAAAAAAAGGCACATCTTGACCGCAAAAAAAAAAAATTAGATTTTAGATTGAATATTTTGATTTATATGACTTGGTCAATACAAACTTTTTTTTGTCCCAAGGAAGACTCAAACATAAATTATTGTGGGAGACAACATGATTCCCCGTCAGACACGCCATGTAGAATCAATGCAGTGCAGCTGTTCAAAGTCAGTCGAAGACAAAAATTTGAAGAAAATACGAAAAGAAATGGAAAAATTGGCGATGCTGTTTCTATATTTTATACTCTGTCATTGAATTCTTCATCGGACCCCACGTTTCTATCATTCTTGCTCTTTCCTAATCTGTGAAGATCGAGTGGAGTTCTCCTAACTTCTAATTAAACAACCGGAACAAACCCAAGGCCACCACTATCGTTTTCAAAACCCGTCGGGAATCTTTCTCTGCCATGGAGGATTACAACAGATCGAGATCATACGGGAATGGGATGATGCAGATGGAAAGCTACTATGCGCCACCCAGGCCGCCCACGTCTTATGATCTCCGGTGCTATAGTGCTTCCTACGCTCAGACCCAGATGGGGATGGCTAATAACTATAACCCCACCGGCAACAACAGGGGTTTCAAGTTGAAGAAAGGGAAGAGCACTTCTGGGTCATCGTCATCCAAGTCTTGGAGCATCTCTGACCCTGAGTTTCAAAGGAAGAAGAGGGTTGCCTCTTACAAGATGTACAGCGTCGAGGGTAAGGTGAAAGGGTCCTTGCGGAGGAGCTTCCGGTGGCTGAAAGACAAGTACACTCAGGTCGTCTATGGGTGGTGGTGATTTCCTGATTTTTAGCTTGTTGAATTTGCTTTCTTGTTTCCTTTTCTTTCTGTCTTATGACTGTATTTAATTTGATGCAAGTTTGAAAGTTTCAATTTTTGTGTCAACAAATGGAATTCAGATATGTGAATTGGCCACTTGTGGACTAGTTTTTTGGGTACTGTACAACCTGCTTTTTCTCAATCCCTCCATACTCATGTCAAGGTTTTCAAATGAAACCTCCTATTTAGGACCCCTTGAGGGCACCACTTGTGGACTAGTTGATTGTAAATTACTAAATTTGGATACTGATGCTCTGTTACCTGGAAGCAATTTCTGGTTTTATATTTACATCTCTAGTTCTTTCAAATTCTTGATGATGTTATAATGAACATGGTCTTGAATGAACCCTATTTTCTGAGGTTTTTATGATCTCTATTTTGTATTAAGTGCTTTGTGACCTGTGTGATGTGGGCTTTGGTTTTACCGACAAAAATAAAGAACTCAATCTGATACAGCAATTGCCAATAACTAGCTTTCTTCATTAGTTGATTTGCAAGGTGGAATTATATGTTTCATTATCTTGGTACTTTCAGTTCTGATGATCTCCTCCTAATATAGTATGAGTCTCTGAGAGTTTGTTTTTATAATCCGTCCTAGAGTTTTCGCGTTTGAAGGTTTCCCAACACCATTGTTTCCTCCTATATGCATCCATGGCTCGATACCATGTTTATGGCCTAATTTTGTTATTTTCTTCATAATCGTGGTGTTTGGATAGCATTCATGCAGATGAACATTAATTAGCAATCTGTGTTAAGTGGAAAAAATCTCAGTGAAAAATCAACAAAGAAGCATGTGAGTTGATACAAGGCTACTCTGCCTGCCTATCTATCAATTGGTTTTAGAGGTTCGATGCAGGCCTGGTATTGAAGCTTAGCTCATATGCTCAATTTTCACAATATGAGATGTTTCATTCCCTTATCAAATTACTTGAGCAATTCCGACATGGTGATCATGCTGGAGATGTTGGCCTTTTTATTTTAGTTTCAGTTGAAATTTCTTGTTGTTTGCATTTTACAATTATATTCTAGTGCATCTGCATCCTTGGTTGTTGCTTATGCGGTATAGATATCTAACTTCTCATTATTGTGTACAGAAATTGGCACTATAGTTTTATCCTTATCATGTTGCGTGGAACTCTATTGCATGCTCCGGATCTCTGTTTTTTTGGTACAGTGTTCCAGGTCATTTCTCTCATTTATTTTGTCTTCTTAGGAGGCAGATATCACCCATGACTATGAATCATCAAGATTTGCCATTATTAGACTTAAGTGCATTGCTCTGTGCGTATTGGCAATTTGGCATCATCGATGTGCATTGTGCTTGCAGACAATAAATCCCGTCAACTCTAGTGTCCAACCTGTTTGGTCAATCCGAAATTGTCGTGTTGATTAGTTTTCCAAGCTGCTGGGTATAGGGTAGGACCACGCAAAGGCCTTCAATCTAGAGGCCCGAGTGAGCAGGCAGGTGGGATGGCAAACCTATGGCCTTGCAGGTTTGAGTGACAATGGAATATGCTTTGGGCGGGATTTTTCATTTTTCTCTTTTTTATGAGTACAAGTGGACTTATATTTATACCACGTGACATTAACAAGAATATAATAAGAAAGTAAAGATAATCACGTAACTCCATAGATGAGACTTCATTTATTTTAAGTCAATTAAAGTAATAATATGAAGTCAATTAAAATACATAAAACATATATTGAAGAAGTCTCAAAAATAAGTAATTAGAGAGCTTCTAAAGTGTTATCTAAAATTTATCTTTTAATCATTTTCCTTAATTATTCTACACTGTAATCCCAAAATGAAAGAAGAATATCTCTCTTCCCTTGAAAATGAAAGTTTTTCATTTCCTTGATTGATAAAAAAAAAAAAAAAAGGGAAGTTAGGAAATGATATTTTTAAAAGCAGCCTGGAAATCTGAAACGGGTTTGGGTTTGGGTAGTGCTCCGTCAGATTCAGCACAAACAAAATCGGAAAGCCCGCCAAAACCAGCCCACTAAGATAAAGTCACTTGGTGAGAGAGAGCCTGCCCGACACAAGGCCTTTCATGTAATGTTGATACCGCGTCTGCATGTAAGCAGTGTAACGAGTTAATAAGGTGTGGATCTTAGTGTATGAGAAAGGAACTCATTTTATTTAACCTTTGAAAAACCAGTTTAGTTGGGGGGAATTAAGTAACTCTACTACCTCATACTGATTCCACCTTTTTATTTTGATGATGGGGCTATTTTCAATACACACTTAGAATTTAGAAACTATGTTTTTAAGTAATCTTAAATTAACACCTCATGTTCGCTTATTTAGTGTATTTATAAAAGAATTAAGTACTTTAAATATTCACTTAAAGCTTAATTCTTAAATATAACTAAAAAAATAATATTTGTTAATTACCGTCTACTCTTGATTATTGATTTTAATTATTTATAAACCGTTCGAGCAATCTATTATATAACACTTGTTAACCAACATTCACTCTTAGTTATTGATTCTAATTATTTGTAAACCGGCAAGCAACCTATTATTGAATTCAGTTTGGAATTTGTCGGATTTTTGAGATGATAACAATATTTAAGACAGTAACGTTAAGGACAATTTCCAGGCAAAGAAACACCTATTATGGGGCTAGAAGTCCTAGTACTGGTAGCCTGGTACATTGCCAGTAAGGGTTAGAGACAGGCGAACAGTACGATACCTCTTCAATCAATCATGTAGGTCTACTAAACAGTTAAATGACTTTTGGGGTTCGGTCATTGCATTATTGATCAAGGTGTATGAAAAGGTTACTATATAAATATATTTTTAATTTATTAAATAATAAAATATCTATGCTAACTATAAATTATTTCTTATTCGTTAAATTAAATAAAATTATTGTTTTTTAAGGTAAAAATAAAAAAAGTGTGGTAATAACATGGCTTTTGGGTAGTTTCAGGAGACAATTTTAAGTTCAGCAAGGGACCACAATGCCTAGGAACATCTGCACCTCCAGCCCTTTCCTTCATGACATAACAATACACAATACTAAGGACAAGATCCACTAGTGCCTTGAACATGAGCCACTGAATCAGTTAATGTTCAATGAAGAAACGCAAAACAACCCACATGGGATAGCTAAAAATTTAAACTAGCCTTGTTCTCTCCCTTTTTCCTGCAGCTACAGCAAACCGCCAAACTGTAGTGTTGTGCTGTTTGGTGATCACTGGACAAATCATTGAAGATTCCCACAGGCATTAATTAGGACCCCCACCCTAAGACGAAATTAGGACCCCCACTCCAAGACACAAAAGCTATTCCTTCCCTCGTGACAACCATGTGAGGAACAGTTAGAACATCCAACAAAGTGTTTCAGACATTTACAGATCAGTTGGGCTCCCACCCCTAAGGATTGGACAAAGTTGCTTCTTCTAAAAACCAAACCTTTATTAAGGATTTAACTGTGCTACCTTGGTAAGATGCTCATGGAAAACATGACTCGGTTAATTTTTACTAAAGGTGCCATATGTTAAGTCTTAACTATTGGCCCACAAGGATCATGCAGTTATGAACATATATATACTCCAGGCATATACAACTTGCAAAGGCTTTTATAAGTACAGATTGTTGACATTGGATTACACTTCTAAGAACTGATGTATTTCTATTTCTAAAAGAAAGAAAGTAGTACTGAAAAACTAAAGAGAAGAAAAGAAAATGAGTTGAAACTGGGAGGGAACTCCAATATAACTAACCTCTCTTCTCCTACCTATCCTAGAGACAGGAAGTAGGTGGCACAAAATTCTTCAGCTATTGGTAGAAGATATTCAAGTGAAACTTAGAATGATGGTTAAACAAGTCCAGTTGGTATCAACTAGCCCATCCAGTCAAAAGTCATATGAATCAATGCCCCTCTTTTTCCACCTCCACGACTGACAATGACATGCCTCCTAACTTTTTCCCAAAAGTGTGGTATATTTGGCTTCCGAAGCTGCACAAAAATTCAGCTTCTAAGCCTTGAACATCAAACCTAATAATGATCTAAATTCCATAGCATTTTTCTAATTGCATACTGTTCAACTTTAATTTCCTTCTCCTACAAGAAAGGCTTTTAAAAGCAAGGTTGTCTGCAATTTGCCTAGGATTTTGTCATCAAGATACCTGGATACATTTCGTGGTTGAGTCAGATTTAGTTTCTTAAGATTCTATTACTTTACGGCTAAAAATTTGAGTTGTCCCCGGCATGCTCATTCGACTTAGCACCGAAGCCACTACACCGCGGGACCATCTCAAAGCACATTAATTGGAAGATACACTTAATAAGACTACTTACCATCCTTTTGTATTTCAAAGTACTTTTGCTTTCAATGTGAAAATTAATATGTCTACGACAAAGTGGCTCGAATGACCATGTTTGTAAAACAGCTAAGATGATCAGAGCAGAATTCAAAACCATTAGGTGAAAAAAGTACATTGTTATGACCACCATATGGCCCCATCCAAATAGACTGTCTACACAACTAAATTATGATGAATCACATCAGGTTCAATCAAGGTTACCAATATGTCACTCAGCATTCTGTTGCTTTGTAAAGCCACCAAGTTCTTCCATCTGCCAGCTTTCATGAGGAGCAACTTGTTCATGGGAAGGAGTATATTGCTGCAAAATTTGACTAAGATGTTTGGACTTCTGATGATAAAAAGAGCCTGGACTGTAATTGGGAAGTGCCAAGCATAGAATGACTCAAAAAGTTTAGCTCAAACCAAATGTTTCGGAAAATCTTTTATCACTGCTATAGTTAGCATGCTAGCTATTTTCTTCAGCAAATATTTTCCTCTCCGGAAAGGAATTCCCTTTTTTGAGTGAACATTTTCCTCCCATGAAGAAGGCTACTGAGAACTAATTAAAGAAATGAATAGAAAATGTTAAGTCATGTTTATACCTCCATTTTTTCTAGTAGTTCTTTTGCTGTTGGAGCAGAGACAAATATATGCCGAGCACCAGGCTTGATGAAACCCTCTTGAACACCAGTGTCAAATAGTGCAAGCAGATTATTGTAGTAACCATCAACATTAAGCAAACCAACCTGTATCAAGTACAGCACTGCTGTAAATATCAATTATATAATTCACATAGTTTTACTTCTCTAATCTTGTTTTATTCTCAATCTTGAACAAAGAAGAGTTACCGTTTTCTTATGGATTCCAAGTTGGGACCAAGTTATCATTTCCAAAAGCTCTTCCATGGTTCCATATCCACCTAAAACAACATTCTTACATTACCATTCACAAGTGAATATATTATAGAATACTAAAACTAGTTTTATAAGCACATAAATAAAGATGAACCGCTTGAGTTATATTAAGGAACAAGATCTCAAGCCAACTTTCTTCTTTATTGATGACAGTGTTCAGGTATTTACCAGGAAGAGCAACAAAAGCATCAGATTCTCGGGCCATTGCAGCTTTACGCTCATGCATATCTGCAACAGTTCTCACTTCTCCAACAGTCTCACCAGAAATCTGAAAAGCTCAAAGATAATCTACCATTTAATAATCAATTACAAATCCTAAAGACCTGAGATGAGCAATTTTGATTACAAGGACCTAATAAGTATCAATGAGTTCTTAAGAAATTATTTTACCCAAATATGCCCTTCAAAGAACTGAATGCTGGTAACAAATAAGTTGTTATGCAACATCAATCTTCAATAGTATGGTAAAAGGAGAGAGGAAAAAATCATCCAAGAGAGAGAGAGAGAGAGAGAGAGAGAGAGAGAGGAGCAAAAAGGTTTGAAAATCTTAGCATTTTAAAGAGCAATCAAAGAAGAAAAGAAGCAAACCTCCATTCAGGGTACTGAAGAGAAAAGGAATAAACTCAGATTAAGAATAATAAGTAAGGTTAAAAGTATTATTACCTCTAGAGGCATGAGTGCTCTTGGAATAATCCTGCATGTAAAAAGCAAGCATTAGTCATACATATAGAATGGAATCAAGGAGAACTTGATTTCAGTTTATGACAGGTCCGATAAAGAAAAGCATATAGAAAAGCATAGACAATATGCTTTGGAAGGCAAGTTGCCTAGTTACCCAAGAACATGACATCCTCCATCATACACTGTCTGAGATATCAAACCCATCAACCCAACACTTCCTCCACCATACACCAAGTCTATCTTCCTCTTCACCTGCAATCAACACTCACCGTAAGCATAAAAGAAGTACACCGAGAAACTAGGAAAGTACAATAAAAGCATCTAGCATAAGCATTGCCCACCCAATTGATCCAATTTCCCAAATAACTCACTCCAAATTCAATACACCAAACACCTAAACCACAACTTGAGAATGTAACCACACTGAATGACAGTAGAAACCACAGCACTCGTCCACATAACCATTACCAAACAGAACAAACCCAAGTCAACTATCGCACATCCAAGTAATAAACCACCAAAAAGTTGGTTTTTCATAGCAGAAACTGAAATCAAATACAAGTAGAAACTCCGATCACTGAGAAGAACAATGAAAAAACCCAGTTTTATAAGCCAAACACCCACCAAACGCCACCCCAGAATAGTAAAAAAAACCAACAGAAAGTTTATCGCTTTGGAAACAAAAACACATATTTCATTCACTCAAATATGTATTCACATGAGATATAAACAAATAAACAAAGTTTAAAGTGAAACGGCAAACCAGTTCGTTGCCCAATTCAAGAGCAGCATCGCTGAAGACATTTCTGTGGCCAGGGTTGCTTCCACAGAAGACACACACCCTCTTGAACTTGCTTCTTGCTTTCTCTTCTTCCATTCACAATCTCTCTAATGGGTTTCTTTATCCAATCTCAAATCATTGCATTACTTATGAAACAAAAAGCAAAGACCTTGTGGCGATAAAAATGTCATGAAAGTCCCAGAAAACCCTTTTGAGAGAATCAATCAAACATACAAGGAAAGACACAATCTTAGTTCTTTTGGAAACAATCTGGATGATCTTAGTTCTTAAATTGGTAAAACAAATACAATAATAGTGCCACTAAAAATTGAGAAAGCAAGGGCCTTTTTGTTTTAGGAGAAGAACATTGTAAGCCCCACATGCTCCATCTCTTTCTTATCCAACGTCTGTCTGTCGGCTTTGTTAAGAGATTCATATCAATTTTTTTATATTAAAGAAATATTCGTGACTCATCAATAATTCAAATAAAAAAATATTTTTTATATAATTAATAAAGCAAAATCGAATTGTGATTCCCTTTGTCAAAACAAGAGTTCCACTTAAATACAAAAATATAATACTAAAATATTTTACCAACTTAAACCGAGGAGTTTACTTTAAAAATGTTGTGGAGAAGACAGAATCAAAAGAAAGAACAAGTTTTGCTAATTGTCCTGAACAAAGAGACAACTTGTTGCTTTCACCCCTTGACTTATGTCCTGTTTACCCACAAGAATAACTCAATTAGTTAAGAGGATGAAATTTTAATTTAAATGTTTTATATTCAAATCTTGAACTAAGTAAAAAAATTTTAAATAAAAATTAGGTTTGTATGACATTGTAAAATTTATTATCACATGCATCAAATAAGCACTATTCTTCATTTTTTTTATTTTAATAATTAAATAATACAAATTTTATTAATTCAATATATTTTTATATTAAGAGAAGAAGGATTTCAATCTAAGCTCTTGGGCCTATTTGGTTTGAGGATGAGAGATATTATATTGTTTAATTGTTTCCTTCCTTTCCTCAAAATAAGAAAAAGTATAAATAAGATTACAAAATTTGTTATTTTTTTGTTTAAAAATATGAACTTTATTTTATTATGATTAAGATTTTTATTTGTCATGTTATCATCATCATTTAGTAAATCTTTAAAATAAAAAAATATAAAATTTTTATTTTTATTTTTAAAAAATAAAAATTCATTACTTAATTTAAAAACTAAAAAAATAACAAAATTTGTATTATTACATGCATTTTTCTCCCCCTTACCCCAAGCAAGTTCTTCAGGTCAAAAACATGCACTTTTAGACTTTTAGTACCATTAATCAAGGCACTTGTATTTGTTCGACTTTGTTTTATTTTGGAAACTCCTCCTTACAATTGGGCCGTAGCCCTAATCAGATGAGACAATCAGGCCCACTCCAACATACCATTTTCAAGAAAGTATTAGACAATGAGTTTATTTTTTGATGAATTAGATCATGAGTCTTAATAAGGAATAACTAACTTAACTGCCGATATTTTTACTAAAAATGGAACACTATGGAAGCTGCCTCACTCCTCACCTTTGTTTTCCTTCCTTTCTCCTAAATTCAAGCATGTAAAAACCTTCAGCACCAAATTCAATTTCCTAATTCACATTTTCCTTATTGAAAGATCTGAGCAATTGAATCCCCATCTTTGAACATCAAAACCAAACTAATCACACACAAACGAAGGGGAAGAAAGGTTTCAATTTCCATGCCTTGTTCTGGGAGCTTCAACTATGGGAAGGAGCATGCCTTCAGATGATGATCCGTTGATTCATCCGGCATTGTCATTCTCCCTCCTTGTAGCTGGTATGGCTGCAACAATGTCTATAATCTCTGGCCTGTGCCTATGTGGGTTTGGAAGAAAATCATCACCTGATCCATCTTCTCCTGGAGTTAGAAGCACAGAGGAAGCAAAGGCAACAACAGCAACACCTGCCACAACAGAACATGGGGCAGACACCACCATCCCATTGCCTCCACCAACATCTATGATGGAATTGAGAGACACATGTTCTAGCAAGTACATGCCAAAATCTGAATCCACAAGAAAGTTTGGTTCAACAATGAGTGTCAAAATCCCAAGAAGCATGTCCCAGGCTAGGCAACTGGAGGAGAAGCTGAGTGAAAAGAAAAACATAAAGTTGGATACAGATGATAATTCTATTTGGACAAAGACGATTATATTAGGCGAAAAATGTAGGATAAGGGATGATGAAGATGATGTTATCTTTGATAGAAAGGATACTCAAATTCACTCAACCCTGCAAACTTCCTCAAGTGATCCATATGTAATCCCAAGTCAAGATAATATTCAGAAAGGAACATAACAAGAAAAGATGAAGATTCTTGTTATTTATGTTAGCAAGGTGTAGGTAGACTTCTGTCTCATATGAATTAATGAATGCAGGATTTTCCTTCCGAAAAAGCATCAAAAAGTTCTCTTCCCCTCCTGATTTTTTTTTTCCTTTGTGGCATCAATTTATGCAGAATCTCGACCTCCTGAAACCAATCTGGTAAATTTTAAGGAAAAATAATCAATTATAAAGATGATGCAGCAAAAATGTACAACTTCTTCATGGATCAAGACTGAATTTACACGAGAATGAAAATTTCATGCGTTTACATGCCAAGATCAAGACTTGAGCAAAAACTATGAAAAAGCAAGAGGTAAAAACTTCTGGGTTGAAGAGAAAATCAAATTTTTTTCAAGATTTACGTATAATCTCTTGTTCAATGCCAGACTAGGGATTTTTAAGAGATCATTGCGCATTTGTGTAGCATTTAGCTGATTTTTGGTTAAATCTCTAGTTTTGCTGTTTCAAATTCAAAACAGATCATATGCTATGTAAAACAAAAGCAAAATGACAAACCTTTGCATTTCGTCCCAGAATATCCAATTCCAATCTTCAAAGGTAAGCATAAGAGTAGGGTTAAAGGTAAGGAATTTAAGGTTAAAATCAAGAATAAAATCGAAATTAGGTAAGGATGATTCCCTAAATCAAGGGTGTTTCTAATTAATATAATATAATACAATATAATACAATATATTAATAGTATAATAAATTTATATTTTTTATAATTAATTTACATAAAAAATTACAAAAAATTGAGATTAATTTTATGAAAACACTATTTTACAATTCAAATTTCATTAAACCATAAGGACTATTAAATAGAGAAGAT
>BPVZ01000015.1:1123136-1137362 GCA_020521535.1 Rubroshorea leprosula
GAGATAATGAATAAATTATTGTTCTTCAACTTTTGAAGCCTCCCCATTGTTTTTACAGGTTCTTGTTAAAAAGAACGGAGCATGTGAGGCAATCCATGGATAATGTGAGGGTTCATGGGTCTAAGTGCTTTGACTATTGACTGAAGCAAGCAATGTTTTTTTTTTTTTGGTAAAAGAAGCAAGCAATGTTGTTTCTTGTCCCCATGAACCCTGAAAAATGAAAATCTTTGTGCTGAATTAAAAAACCTAGAAGAAGCACAACGGGCATTCAACCTCGATCTGACCGCCTGACTCAACACAGCAACCTTACTTCGAAGTAGTATCTCGTCAGTAATTAATTAAATGCCTTTGCTTAAATTGCTTTTAATGCTTCTCGTTCTTGTTTTCCTTTCTAACCTGCTAATTCACTTTCAGCTTTTTGCCTTTTAATGCACCTTGAAAAGCGATGACTTTAACCATAAGAAATTGCTTTTTTTTTTTTTTTTACAAAAAATAATGATTAAAAAATTAGTTTTGAATTAATTATTAGCAACTTGAGATTTAATCTCCAGATCGAATGAACATTTCACATTTTCAGATAAGACGTGCGGCCATCAGGTTGCTTTTTGGTGGAGTTCACAACGGTGGTAAAGCTCAAAACTCCGACTACTTTCACCCAAACACTTAACACTTGGAATCAAACCATTGAGTCTAAATGTTGAATTTGCTTACCTTTTTTTTCCATAAATAATGTCCAATGCAGTTAAATGCCTGATTGACATTTTAAGGTTTTGATTCATAATTCTTCAATTATTAAGACAAGCAAAGATTGATGGAATGGTACTTTTTCTTTTGGGTAGCACGTAGCCGACAAATTTTTTTCAACAAAATCCAAATTTGTCTTTGGAATGTTAAATTTTGCTTGTTTGATGTAGGTTTTAGAGTTAACAGTTACAAGTGTTCTTCAAACTCAAATCAATATTGACTTCGTTTTTATCTTATCAATCAAATAAAAAATTATTTTATAATTTAATACAATTTAAACAATATAATATAAGTGTTTTTACCTAAACAAACTAAAAAATAGTTTTGCATGGTCATTAAATAAAATGATAAAATTCAATTAAACCCATTGAAATGTCATGTATATATGTAAAGGAGATATTCACTTACACATAAATCATACTCATGTATATATATAAATAATGATTTATTTACACATAAATTTTACATACTACATTTATATAAAATCTCAATCATTTATCTGTTTATGTTCAATAATTAAGATTTATTCACTTTTTATTAAAACTAATTATTTTTTCATATACGAAGTCATGATAAATCTCAATCATTAAAAATAAAAAAGATGAATAGTTGAGATTTTACATAAGTATAGTGTGTAAAATTTGTATATAAGTGAATTCATTTTTATATATATAAATCATACACACTTTATATATATATATACATATATATGAGAAAAGATTTACTTGTATATAAATTTTATACATCATATTTATATAAAATCTCAACCATTCAATCTCTTCATTTTTAATGATTGTGATTTATTACAATTTTTAGACAAAAAAATAATTATCTTTAATAAATATGATTGAAAATGAATAAATATCAATCATTGAAAGTGAAAAGATGAATAATTAAAATTTTATTTAAGTATGGTGTGAGACTGGTGTATAAGTGAATCTTTACTTATATATACAAAAAAAAAAAAAAAGGGATTCATTAGCATAAAAGTTTTACATCACATTTATGTAAGATCTTAATAATTTATTTTTTTTTTATTTTCAATGGTTAAGATTTGTCACAATTTTTTAGTTAAAAAAATAATTATTTTTAATAAATATGAATAAATTTCAATAATTAAAAATTTAAAAATGAATGATTAAAATTTTATATAATTAAATGTAATGTGTAACATTTGTTTGTCAATAAATTCTTTCTCTCTCTACATATAATATATACAGAATAAAAATAAAGTCATTCATCAATAATAAAAACTTGAAAGGGTTACAAGCTAACTTGTACAATGCATGCACTAAAGGCAATCAAATGGATACATGGATATTATAGCCAAATTCTGTTCTTGATCTAACAATGAAGATGCAAGTCAACATAATCCACTAACACCGAAAAAATAAAAAGATAATTATTGAAGTAAGTCATTGCCAAAAACATTATAATGAAACACAACTCATACCAATGACCTATTATGCTCTAAACCTTTAGTGAGAAGGATATCAAACAATAATAAATCCCACATAGATTATGTCCGGAATGATGAATTCTCACATAAGTCAACCTTAAGGGGATAAGACAAAAACTATTGCCGAAAAAAGAAAAACTAAAAAGATAAAATAAAGTCATGATAAAGGAAGAGAAAAACCAAGAGTCAAAAGGAGAAGAAGGAAGAAAAGATTGGGAACAAGGAGAAGGAGAGTTTCACTGGGGTGTATTTCTTTTGGTTTTTTTTTTTTAATAACTATCTATTCTTACCTCTAATCAAATAAATTAAATATTATAAATTATAAATTATAATTATTAAATGTTAAATAGTAACTATTAATTATTAATTATATATAAATAGCTAATTTAATCAACCTTGTATAATGATAAAGTTTTAAACTTTTATTTTTTTTCTAATATCAAACAAATGGATTGAAATTGAAATTCCAAGGAAATCTTTTTCCGTTTTCCCTTTCTCTCCATTCAATTCGGCACAAAAACCCTGTAGATTGGACCCATCAACCTTTTTAGTTGAATTTTTTTTATATTAAGGATGGCAATGCAAATTTCTACCAAAAAAAAAAAAAAAGGATGGCAATGCAAATCGATTTCCAATGAATTGAGAACATACACTTCAGTAACCAAGCCACTAAAAGTTAGTCTGGTGCGCTTTGGCCCAGATTTAACCTTCCCTCTTTCTTTCTTCTTTTTAATGGTTATCAGGTTAGTGGATTGAAATTGAAATGGTTAAAACCCTTTTTTGGTCCTTGAACTATTGTACGGACCCCCGATTTAGTCCTTAAACTAAAAAAATCCCTAATTTAGTCCCTACTGTTTACCATTTTTACCCCGATTTGGTCCTTCCGTTAAAATCTCACCGTTATCTCAGACAATTTAATGACATGTAAACCTTTGAGACACGTCAGTTGTATAAATGAATAAATAATGACATGGTAACGTGACATGTCATCTCCTTGCCCAACCCAACAAAAGTGGGACCCACCAAAATTACGAATTTGCCATCATCTTCTTCCTCCAGCAAACAAACCCAGTACCAAACAAAACTAGCATCTGGGTTGAATTGAACCCAACAATGCCCTTTTTTTTTCCTTCCTCTGCCTTGCCTTGCTTTCTTCATCATCATCATCATCATCATCATCAAACACCAAAACCACAGAAAAAAAAAAAAATTTTTACCCCTGGGTTCGAAGAACCTAGGCGTGGGTTCGAGGGAACCCAGTGCTTGGGTTCCTTCGAACCCAGGCGCTGGGTTCCTTGGAACCCACGCCTGGGTTCCAGCGTGGGTTGGAACCCAGGCGTAACCCCTGGGTTCCTTGGAACCCAACTCGGGCAAGCGTGCTGGGTTCGCAAGGAACCCAGCGCCTAGGTGGGTTCGAAGGAACCCAGGCCTGCTGGGTTCCGAGGGGAAAGAGAAGGGAAAGGGGAAGGAGAAAGGGAAAGGGAAAGGAGAAGGAGAAAGAAAAAGAAAAAAGAAAAAAAAGAAAAAAAAATTAAATTTTATTTTTCATAATATTTTTTTTATATTATTATTTTTTCCACATCATCACTTTTTGACTATATTATTTTCCACGTGGATTATTAGATGACATGTCATCGTGTTCTCGTTAGTTAACAGCACAAGTCACCAGATTTTTAATTGAAGGACCAAATCGGAGTAAAAATGGTAAACAGTATTGACCAAATCGGGATAAAAATAGTAAACAGTAGGGACCAAATCGGGGGTCCGTACAATAGTTCAGAAACCAAAAAAGGGTTTTAACCCATTGAAATCGAAATCCTACCAATGAAAATGAATTTTGAACCATCCCAATTCAGATCAGATGGGTATTTGGCACCAACCAAAGAACAGTCCCAATCCTGTTGCAGAAAATATAAATAAAAATGTCACAGATATTCAAACTGCTGCACCAAAACCAAAACTTCTTGCAATTTTATTGGGGAGATCCCTTCGGGTTTCCTCTTTCTTGTTTTGCTCTCTGTAACTTTTCATGTACAAAAACAAAGGGGACGTGCCTTTTCATGATTAATTGTCCCAAACGTGGTGGGGTCTCATGATCTCATCTCTGTAAAAATTGTCCTACTAGGGATTTGGCGGGATCAAGATGACTCCTTTGTTTTGAATTTCAAACATCGAACGGTTCTTAGGATTGGGCCTTGTAACTCCTCCACCCCCACGGTTCCACGTCTCCCTTCCCCTGTCAGTTTCAGTTTGTCCTGTGTTGCTCCCATTTTCTTCTTTCTTCTTTCTTCTTTCTTTTAACAAAGGGGGATTCTTTTTTTCTCTGATTCAGTTCTATCTATGTGCTTTCATTGTTCTATAGCTTTCAACTCTCCCTCTCAGCAAGAAAGTTTTGTCCTTTAAGCTCCATTGAAGTTCTACATAATTCAAAATCTCCTCTTTCTCTCACCAAGTTGTGTTCTTTCTGCTTCATTGGGGTCCCATTTGAGGACCCTCTTCTAAAAATACTTTTTTTTTGAGAGAGAGATTTGAGGGGTTTAACACACTGAAAATCATCATCATTTTGGAGTAGAAGGACTCCATTAATGGGTGCTTCAGGGAAGTGGGTGAAATCTATCATAGGCCTAAAAAAGCCTGACAAAGATGACCAAGTAAGCTATACTTCTTCCCCACCCACCTAGGGTTTTTGTGCTTCCAGTGCTCTGATATTGCTAAGGATCTTGCATTTTCACTCTACAGGGGAAGGTGGGTGGCAAGAGCAAGAAATGGAGGTTGTTTAGGAGCACTTCGGGGGACTTAGGTTCCTCGTGGAAGGTCTTCAAAGGGAAGCATAGGGCAGATTCAGATGGGTCTGATTCATCCCCAGCAGCTGATGCTTTCACCGCTGCAGTGGCCACAGTAGTTCGAGCTCCTCCTAAAGATTTCAGGGTTGTAAGGCAAGAATGGGCTGCCATACGTATCCAAACTGCTTTTCGTGGCTTCTTGGTAATTTATGTTCCCCTGTTACTTCCATTTTTTTACATTTGTCAGTTTGGTAGCTGAGAAAATGAGAGAATGTGAAAGAAAGAGATTACTGCAGTTTGTGCTTTGGGTTTCATTTTCTTAGACTAAAACTGTTATCCTCAGCATTGCATTTCAAGGCCTCCAAAAAATGTGTAGGGTTTGAACTTGCATTTTCCTTGAAATCAAAAGAAAAGTTTTGAGCAGTAGATCTTTAGTGAATAAAGCTAAATTAATAAATAGTAGTAGATCTAGATTTATATAACTCATTGGAGGCAACCCCCTAAACATATCCAAGGCCTAGTCTTTGATAATATTAAGTAATTAATCTATGCTAACAAATTAAACTTTCACAAGAAGAAGCAAGTCCATTTTCAGAATCTACGTCTAAGGTTGAATTATTTTCTTTATTGCAAAATGGAAGCAATGTTGTAAAGTAGTAGCTTTTTATTGCTCACTTTGGTTATGCTTCTTCATCTCCGTTTTCCTTTTTGGAACTTGTTGTCTTCTCATGTCTTTCTTGTTCTGTTCTTGTTGTTACAGAACCATCATAACAATTAGCTCTTTTTTTTTTTTTTTTTTTTGTTTAGGCGAGAAGAGCTTTGAGAGCTTTAAAAGGAATTGTGAGGCTTCAAGCCTTGGTTCGTGGTCGACAAGTAAGGAAACAGGCAGCAGTTACACTTAGGTGCATGCAAGCTCTTGTTCGTGTTCAGGCACGAGTCAGGGCTCGTCATGTGAGAATGTCCATAGAAGGGCAGGCAGTTCAAAAAATGCTTGATGAACACAGAAGCAAGGCTGATCTCTTGAAACAAGCAGAGGTACTGTTGACCATTTCCACTCCAATTTGCAATCATCTTGTATCAGTTTGCAGCCTGTTTTCATTACCTTCTTCCCTGTTTCTTTGCTCTTTCTTTAGGAGCCCTACGTCATTTCTGTATTCTGAACTTGTTATTTTTCAGGAAGGATGGTGTGATAGCAAGGGAACACTACAGGATGTCAAAGCAAAGATACAGATGAGGCAAGAAGGAGCCTTCAAAAGAGAAAGAGCACTAGCTTATTCCCTTGCCCAGAAGGTATTAAGATAGAAGTTTTCTGATAATTTAAATTGTTATAGATTTCAGTTAATGATGGCAGAAGTCATTGTGATTTCTCCGTTTCAAACAGCAATGGAAATCAAATCCTGCTCCAAGTAGCTGGACCAGTAGTTCAGTTTCCTATCTAAAGAATAACGAGTTTGATAAGAACAGTTGGGGATGGAGTTGGCTTGAAAGATGGATGGCAGCCAGGCCATGGGAGACAAGATTGATGGAACAATCACTTACTGACTCCACAGAAGCAACACCTCCACCAAAGAATTGCGCGGAGTCCCTTGTAGCAAAGAATTTGAGATCTGCTGAGTCCTTCAATGGAAAGAATTCAGGTTTTTCTGAACCATGTCCTGTGAAAGTAAGGAAGAACAATGTAACCACAAGGATTTCTACAAAACCTCCCCATGTTGGACAAGCTACTTGCTCATCTTCAAGCCCAAGCTCTGAATATCCATATAATGAGAGCTCTGCTTCATCTTCTATTTGCACTTCTACAACACCTTTTTCTGGGAACACAATCTTGGCTTCAGATAGAATAGAAGAGAGTGGCAATAGTAGGCCAAACTACATGAACCTGACTGAGTCTACCAAGGCAAAACAAAGAACTGGGAACCATGTTTCGCAGAGAGTCCAAAGACAGTCCATGGATGAATTCCAGTTCAAGAGATCAGCGGCCATTTACAGTGGGGATTCCAAAAGTAGCGCTGGTTCTGATCCTTCTTCAGTCAATTTCTCTAGGCCGTTCTACCTACCAACGCGATTTGATAAAAGCTCTGCAAAACAAAGGGAGAGGGGCAACTGCCTGTATGATTGAATCATTGATTGTCATTCAAGTCCAACATCTTGTTGTTCAAAGTCATTTAGATTGTGGATGCAGTAAGCTGTAGCAAAAGTGCCCTTATGGGCACTTTGTATCTGATGAAACGAGGATATGATTGATTTTGTAAAATTTGTTCACTTTAGTGTTGATTCTGTCGAAATCAAGAGCCATTTTTATGCCTTGTTCTAGCGTTTTACACATGCTTACAACCTTTATGCACATTAATACAAGGAGCAAACTGTTTTTATTTTTTATTTTTTATTTGGCCTCAAATACAAGGAGCAAATTGAATGACAGCCATTTTAAGTTCTCATGGTGACTCTAAGCTTTACACCATGCTTGAAGTTGAGAACTATACCGTATTCAAGCTGCAAAGGTTTTTCCATGCTAGGGGAATGTTGAAAGGTGTATTTCCGGTATAGATGTATTAGCGAGAGTTTTATTTCTTGGAGGGAGAATTTCTGGCCAATACATGATCGGGGGCCAATTCCAAAAGGTATGAGAGCATAAGGATGTCTCCGTTTCTCTTCCTCGCAATTAGGATCAAATCTTTCTGGCTTGAATTTGTCTGGCTCTGGAAAATTCTTGGGATCTTTTGCCAAAACTCCAAGAGCTAACCAAACCCAAGTTCCCTGCTCATAAAATAATACAAGACAAATAAGTACAAATAGTACATGGTTTGGTTCAAAGGCAAGGGAAAAAGGGAAACGCTTACCTTTGGAAGAAGATAGCCTCCTATCTCCACTTCTTTTGATGTTTCCCTCGCTACTAATGGGGAAACAATGTAGAATCTCATAGCTTCTTTAATCACCTGAATTCATAACCATCAGGAAGGAAGATGAAGCTTGATCACTTAGCATTTTTAATGTCAAAAGAAAGTGAAGTACAGGGGAGCTTGCCTGATCAAGGTAGGGGAATTTGTTCTGGAGATCATGAGCAGTTGGCACCAGATCATGTGGTCCAAAACCATCAATCTCAGCAAGCAACTTCTTTGCCACCTCTGGATGTCCAGCCACAAGATAGACAACCGAAGATAGAGTAAATGCTGTTGTTGCTGACCCAGCAAGAAGATGCTCATAAGTAACTGCACTAATATAATCTGGAGAAAAAACATTCTTCGACTCTTGCTGGGATTCTCTTGCACTCAATATCTGTGACAAGAAATCCTTGGACCCTCTGTTCTTTTCTTGCATTCTCTTTGACACAATCTCATCAAGCTTGCTGGACAGTATTCTGTTAGTCCTATCTACCTTCCAGTCCATAGTGCCTGGAATCCTCTTAAGAATCTGCCTAAAAGGTTCTTGCAGGGTTGGGAGAAGCAAACCTATAATGATGGAAAAGGAACCAGTTAAATCCATCTTAAGCTGTGTGGTGGAGTAGATATGTTGACTGATGAAGTCAGAGACTTCAACATTTTCACCAAGGTTCCTGACTGAATCAGTGTTAGATGATTGTGGTTTGGAGAGGCCAAAATCAACCCCAAAAGCTGCTTGGCCTATTACATCCGTTGCCAATTTGAGGGAAAGGTTAGAGAAAGTGATGTCTTCTTCGTCATGGAAGTTCTGAGTTGCAGAATCAATGTAAGTTTGCATGGTGGGCACTAGGCTGGCCAGGTGGGATGGCTGGTAAACAGATAAAATAGTGTTTCTCATGGCGGACCATCTCGAATCCCTGCAAGCAATATCAAAATCGTAGCTCTCATCAAGAACCACTCAACCTAAAAGCTTAAAGCTGCTAGGCAAGGATTTAAGAATAAAATTAATCTTTAATCAGTTATCAAATGCACCTGGTGAAGAAGAGACCCTTTTGATGAAGAGGGGAAGATTTGATAGGAGAAGGAATGCTTCTATTAGGGATGTCTTTGAATTTCTTTATGCCAACTTCTTTGCATAGCTCTGGATCTGCTACAATTATCAGTGGCTGTCTTCCCATATGAAACCTGCTCAGATCAAAAACAATCATTCCCAATCATCAGAATCTGAACAAATCCATGATTTTCTTGAAGAAACAGGCTACAGAAACTGACCTGAAAATAGGACCATATTGCTTGGCAAGGATGGAAAACACACCAGGACCATACTTTGCCATCAAGGGAAGGTGGCCTAGGAAAGGGATTGTTGGAGGACCAGGGACCCTTCTAACCCCCCAGTAGGGCCCATACAGATAGACCACTAATAACCCTACCAAAGCCAACACTGTGAAGATGGTTGATACCATAGGGAAACTTGTGAAGAACCACTCCATGCCCAGCAGGCTTCTAATATCAAACATGAAAAAATGGCTACGGTTCTTGCAGAAATTTAAAGTGGAATTAATAAGGATTAATAATGGAGAAGTGGGCATCTCACTGTGCGTCTTTGTGGGCACATAGTCGTTGTCGGTAAGTAAAGAAATGATGTATTGGTGAAATAGATCTTTTTATTGTTTGGACGGCTAGAAAATTATGATACACTGCGTGCTATGGTTTTTTTTCACTTGTCTCTGTTTTAAGTCAAAACTCCAAAGGTCTTTCTTGCCAATGGATTTCCCTTCTTCTATGGATCTTACAATCCCCCATTTTGCGGCACAGTGTGCATCACTAAAAGACAGGTTACGTGATCAAAACAACTTCAGATGAAACAAAAAAAAAATGACTTTATTGAAACTAGATTTTTATCCCTAGTAAATTCTTTTTCATACAACATGGGTTTGTTCCTGGTTCACAGACCAAGTATCTGAACTTATCCTGTCTGAAATTTGCAGGATAGGTTCCATCCTTTCTGATTATTCCAAAGATGATAAACTTATCCACAAACTCAGTCCTAACATTGAGTATCATTCTTGTTTTCAGAAGCAATTTATGTGACTAGTGATTCCCTTTTAACTCATCCATAGATTGAAGATATCCATTTTGCAATGATATATGACATTCAGACATTGTTTTCAAATGCTTTATACTTTCAATAAAATTGTTCTTCGTATGTAGTTAATATGTTCAGATGAGCCAGGTGACAATACTCAAACCTTTTCTTTCATTAAAAAATATTATTATTATTATTATCTATTCCATGCCTGGTTGATTACATAACATCCAATATTCATGACATCTGATGTAGTTACATGAAAAAAATTTTAGAGGAATCACATATCAAGTTTGAGAGAGTTAACATTTACAAGCAGTAGAGAGAGGAACCAGAGCTCCAAAAAGAATTTAAGGATTGTGACGCCTCCTCGCAGGACTCATTTGGGGTGCTGATCTGCAATATCAATGGAAGCAAGAAATATCAAATACCAGTAGGAGAATTAGAAAAAGGTTTAAGTGCTGATAAAAGTTCAGAGAACTAGACTATTGTTAAAGGATATAGAAAAACAGGAACATCTGTTGGCCTCACTGCAACTTCCATCATCTCCTGCTATATATTTGAAACCCATGTATTCCCATCAGTCACAAACCAAATATATACAGGCAACATGATTGACATCACAGAGTTCATATGCATACCAATTTAAGAACTGGGAATGGAGTTGCAGAGACCAACTCAGTCTACAGAATAAGTCATGACTTTGACCTGAGATAGCCCATTTGGTCCGCAAGGTCTTGCAAGTCAGTACTCCAATCCACAGGATTTACAACAAAATCCTCCACATCAACATCATCTTCAGGTTGATCAACCACTATTATTTCCTCCTCTTGGTTGCCGGCAATGAGGTCTTCATTTATCAGTTCCTCCCATATTGTCTCGTTAACAGAATCCAAATTTCCACTAGCTGTTGCTGGCATTGAACTCGCCATTGGTTCCTTACTGCTCGATTCATTTTCCAACGCAGAAGAGAAGAATGTTTCCATCTCAGATTGCATGGTTGCCAACTCTTCTGTCTCTTGAGCTGAAAAATCGACTTTTCCAGTATGTGCTTCCACAGGAACTGCCTCTTGCAAATTGTCTATGCTAGGACTAGCCATTAGTCTCCTCTTTCTCCCTATTTCAAGCCCTCTAAGCTCTCTTCTCTGCGCAATCCTCTGCACAAATTGCTGGATAAAACTTGGGTTACTCATAGCTTTAGCAAGGAATTCCGTCATCTGCTGCTGCCTCCTCTCAGTACTAAGTAGCCTATCCTCCATTGCAACAACTTGTTCTCTGGAATGCTGCTGCTGCTGCCTCAACTTCACAATCTCAGCCATTAATAGAGTCCGATCTCTCTTCAATCTTTCAAGCTCACCTTCCCGTCCATATTGCCCCAACTCAACCCAAGCTCCTTCTCCTTGCAGCAGTGTGTTTTGTGAGACATGTCTTCTCCTCTTGATCGTCTTCAGTAGAGGCTTCTGCCCTCCAAGAAAGCCTTCATTTGCAAATTCCCACCTGTCTGGATCAACCTTTCTAAAACCCTGTTGACAAATTGCAAGAAAGAGATCAAAACTCAGTTCTTTTAACAATGAAACCAAGAAATAATGAACCAGCAAACATTAAAAGCACCAGAATCAGCATTAATTCAAACAAGAATCCCTGATTTCTTACAAGTGTGATTCTACAAAATTAAGAGTAACTAGTGCAAGAAAGACGATATAGTGTTGGTGGTACTTACATATGTATTGAGCTGACGAATGAAGCTAGAGAAATTACTGTGCTTGAAGTACCGAGGAAGCAGAGTGGTGGAGAACTTGTGACAGTCCCAAACGATGAAGCTATTGCGAGCTTTACTCCACGATACCACCGAATCCGTCGACGGGTCCTCCACCATTTCGAAGGTCTTGGTCAGGAACGGCGGCGGACCCACCTCTTGCAACCCCTCCATTGGGTGCGGCGTCATACTTGAAGACGATGAAGGCAACAAAGCAGCCGCGCCCGTGATCTCCTCCTCTTTCACTACCATTCTTTCCATGTTCCCTTAATTCCCTCGACAAAAACAACAATGGCGCGATTTCTGCGGAGATTTCAGACCACTTGTAAGCTGTAGTCACTTGGGATTCGAGAAATTTGAGATTTTGGTCTTCGAGGTTGGTGTGAAAATTAAGAAAGTTTGAGGCTTTAAAATGTCTTGCCAGGTAGAGGAGAGAGAAACGATATTATATGCAGGTGGAGCAGAAAGTTCTAGAGAATGTCAGCTGGTGTCAGCTTGTTTCTCAAGATTGTAAGAGGCTTCCTTAGTTCCTTCCGCCATTTGTCTCTGAACCAGAAAGTTCTGGAAAGTTCTAGAATTTCCCGTGGGAAAACAAGGGGCGGTGCTCCGGGAGGAGCCCACTCGTCACTTACGTCCTTTCAACGTTCCAACTTCTGCCACGGATGTGGAATAGGCTTAGGTAGGATCTAGAAATGGACTGCCTTTTTGTGAGCCCATTAATCTTACTACCAATGTTTTCAGTTCTAGGGCCGAGCTTGTTCCTTAGGTTATAAGAAATATAAAATCAAACATCTACCCACTATATGGTCCACAGAAATTGGATCCAAACATCAGGCCTAATTGACCCAAAACTAATTAATTTAAGTTGGTTCGTTGCGCTGCTTGGACATTGCGAATTTAATAATTTGTTGATAAATTTTAATATTTGAATTGTGTTGATGGAGAGTTTAAATTTCATTAACTAATATTTATAATTAATTTACGTGTTATATATGTTTCTCTCAACCCACAGAATAGACTTATTTCTTTCCTTTTTCCTCTTAAATTGCCTTGTTCAAAAAAAAAAAAAAAAAAAAGCCTCGTCGCACTGGTTCATCTCGCGTCTCTACCATTTTGTGGAATCACTTGCTTTAGGTATTACTCTTTTTTTTTTTAATAAAAGTAATGATTAATAAATTAATAGATTAATATTGTCAAATATTAATAACTAAAGATTCGATCTTTAAATCAAGTGAACAATTCACCAGCTTCAATGACACGCGTAATCATCAAGCCGCTTGATACAGTTCGTTTTAGATATTACTCTTGTCCAAACACATTTAACCGAAGCAATCTTACGACATTATACACTAGGAACTTAAAATTTACCCGAACATGATATGTACTTAGGTAAAAGAGGCTGGTGGATGCGGTAAGTGCTTACGTAAAAAGTTTTGATGATTATCAATCAAGAGTGATGTGGAATTGATAAAGCGGAAGACGACAAAGGAGAGAAAGCTATCTCAGTTATGCAATGTAAAAATACAAAAATATGCACATCGGACAAACCAAATCCTTAAATTAATCCAAAGTCTTTGGTTTAAATTAATTAAGGGTCAGTACTTGGTACTTTGGTTCTCAAGTTGATATAAGAAATTAAATTTTCAGTTGAAGGGACGATCGTCACTTGCCTTCTTAATTTCTTATTCTAATTATTATAAAGTTACTATAATAATAAATGATAATTAATTAAAGGATCAAACCTGTGTGCAATGTTACTTTGAAGCCGAATATTTTGTTCGAAGTACTTGATGCCAACAATAGTGTTTGTACGCATCATAATTGAGCTATATAGAAAACAAGTAAATAGAAGCGGAGAAAAAGGGGATCAATAAAGCCCGTTGGACCCAAACAAAAGTATATGCTACATTTATGCCTTTAATTTTATCACAACCCACCTAAGACATGACTTCATTTTGTTGCCCATTACAAGCAATCTTCTTGATTTTTGGGGCCTACCATGCCTTTGGTATTTATCCCTTCCCGTTGTAATATACAAAACCTTGTTAAGCTAACTAGAAATTTTCATGTTTATCAATTAAAATTGTCATTTTTATTTTTGATTTATTATAGTATTAAGGTATTACTAAATAAAATCTTTTTTTTTTTAACTAAATGTAGCTCAAAATTTGAGCATCACTTCCACATTTCTTAAGAATTTAATTTTGGTGAATATTTTTTAGTATAAAACTTGATAAAAAGAGTGTTTTGCAATTTAAATTATACTAAATTACATAATATTAGTCATTAAATGTGAATTAAATCCCTTATGAGGATGTCTTCGTATCGAGTAATTTTAAACGAGTAAGATAAGACTTTTGGAGTTCTTTCTGCTTTAATGTTGATATTTGGTTACAAGTAGGTTTCATTAAGAGCACACCAACTAATTTGTACCTTTGAAATATTCACTTTACTACTCATGTCATACTTCGATTATCACTCTCTATGTATCACATGGACACCATCACTAAGTCTATAAA
>BPVZ01000015.1:1151755-1174552 GCA_020521535.1 Rubroshorea leprosula
TATCCTCAGTTTTCGTTAAGAAAAATTCATCAAAACTGGAAAAGATGTGAAGAAGCCTCCAATAGATAAGGTCCTCTAGATATGGTACTAATATAAAAAGCTAAACTCCAGACCATAACTTACATAACAAAAAGATATTATTTAGCAATTTAATGTCCGAGGAATCATGGTTAAACTTTGATCAATCCTTGAATAAAAGACAGAAGGGTATCAAAGTACACATATAAATTAAATTTTGATCCTTTAGCTGGGAAACTCAAGAAGTCATCATGTGACCCTTGTGTGTCAATCAACTCTGATAATATTTGCTTCTCATATCATTTTAAACTTCCCCAGCTATTGATCTGGGCCCTATTCATACTCCAAGCATTCAAGCTTGAAATTTTCACATCTTGAGTTCCATTGTTAAATGCATATAGGTGGGCTTCTTCATTAACAGCAAACTTTGGATAAACTCTGGTGGTGATACAAGTTCTTCCCTCCCCAGCAAAACTCTCAATTATGGAGTGGTCTATCTGCAAAAAGTTAAAGCAACATAAATTAGATCAAGAGACCACCAAGGAACCATGGTAAATAAATATTTACCCACCAAGCTTCTTAGTGAAATCTTCTCTTGGCGAGGATCAATGCCTACAAAGCTTCCATATGCTGTTCTATCTGTCTCTTTCTTCATAGAGGACCTGGGAACACATTAAGTCTTTACATCGAATCAAAATGCAGTTTTATCATTATCATTCTTCATAAAAAACCTGTGTACACATTAAGTCTTTAACATTGAATCAAAATGTTGTTATATCTGTATTTTCTTCATAAAAAACCTGTGAACAGATCAAGTCCTCAACATTAAATCAAATGATTAGCAACCAACCTGCTCTGATCATTGCACATTAGTACTACATATCCTTCATGCCCTTTAAAAACCCGAAAGAAAATTGCAGTCTGCTCTGCCAAGTCCTTTGTTGCCAAAGTTAATAACCCAAAGGGTCCAAATCTACCACTGACAGATGCATCTCCATTGGTACAGATTTCTTGGGGATCAACCTGACTTGAGATCATGAACTCAGCCTCTTCTAGTTCAGGCAATTCAAACACGATTTCAACATCGGCCTTGCACACAATATGTTAAGGAAGAAGTCATGATAGGGCAAAATACTTCAGAAATTGACTAGAGAACAATATTGATCATAACTACTTACCTGTGCAGCGGTAATGCCTGAAATTTCAAAAGCTGATCCATTTTCAAGCTGAAAATCATGAATACTGACTAGATTGTTATGTAGACCATTTATTTCTTCTACTGGCCACTGCACTAATTGCTTTCCTGTTCTATCAAGCCAAATTTGCCGAGGAATTGACTGCAAAGCAAATTCAAAACACCATTTTTAGTGCACTACATTACATTTATCATTTCTTACAAATTTCCTAAATTTTGGAGTAAAATCACCTGAAGTCCAGACCAGCCTTTCTCCAAATCATCTTTTGCACTATCAGATTCATTTACCCAACCCCATAAAATCCTCCTGTTTTTGACATTGTCAAAGAATGTCTTTGAGGCATAGAATTTTCCATAATCATATCTCAAGTCTAGACTGGTTCCTGTGAAGTTTATGTAAGGAAGAAATATGTCTGCCTCAGGAACATATGTCCCCAGCATGTAGTAGTCATGAGAATTGAAGCCTGCCTTCATCACATGCCTAACACTTGGATTCTGGACTGAAGTGTCAACCCCATTTGTGCCATTAACAGACACAGGATAGAAATCTGGGCATTCCCACATCCCCGTTTCTCCTGATGAATAAAGAGGCTCTTGAGACTTAGTCCAATGAAGAAAATCCTCACTTTGATAGAGAATCACTTTGTTTAGGCTTCCAATGATTACTCTCCATTTCCCATCAAGACCCTTCCAGGCAGTTGTTGGGTCTCGGAATTCATCAACTTTAACTCCATCTGGTGGAGTCATCAAAGGATTCTTAGAGTACTTGACCCATTCTATCAGTAGTGGATCTGACAGATTCTTCGGTATAGCCAGGTTCTGAACCTGCTGATTATTAGAATCAATTCCAGTGTATAAAATCACTGGTTTGTTCCCTGGAAGGATTGTAGCAGAACCAGACCAGCAGCTGTTTATGTCAAATGGCTCAGATGGGCGAAGGGCTGGTTCCAGGTTGAACCAGTCGATGAGATCATAGGATACAGAGTGTGCCCATATCATTTTATCACCAAAGCATACACCATGTGGATTGTATTGGTAAAACAAATGATAAAGTCCCTTATAATACATTGGGCCTGCATTTTATTTGAATGATCAAAAGTTGCTTCCCATCTGCTCAATTTATCTAGACAATGAATTATTGAATTTCCATTAACAAAAGAGAACCAAACAAAAAATAAAAATTATTTCTTGAATTGAATATTAGATCTTTCAACATTCGGATCCATGTTTTATTGTTCTAACAACTCTTCAAGCCAAAAGATAAAAAAAGTGAGGAAAAAATTCTAAAGTTGTCGACTTACCATTAGGGTCTGCATGGTTGAAAGGCACCCATTTATCCCACCGTTGAAGCAGGCCAGTTGACATCAACAGAGATTGAAAAATGAAAATTCATCACATCAATATAAGGGAAAACAATCAGTAAGGAATACTAAAAAAGATACAAAATGGGCAAGATTTTTGTACCATTGAGCCAGTTTTGATGGGGTTGGAAGTGATAAGCAGTTCTGTAAGGCTGCTGAGATGGAAGCTCAACCTGGAGGGATTGGATGCTCTGGAATGTCTGCTGACATCCGTCCCCTTGAACTCCATTGCTTAGCAGAAAACAAGAAAACCCTACAAACAAAACTGCAGACATACACATGATGCCTGAAAGGAGAAAGAACCCAAATGGCCCCGAGAAGAGATCAAAGAAAACAACGCATGAAATTAATGGCTTTTGTTAGTTTTGTGTAACGAATCATGTCAGAACACAGAGAGGAATCTTCATCTGGGGTTTTCCCCCTCACACCTGTTTGGTGTATAATCTAACAGAAACTGGCCCAGAGACAATTGATTGAAGTCCTAGGACTAATAAAATCCTTTCTTCTTTTCTTTTTTTAATTTTTTTTTTTAATTTTTTATTTCATGATGGGAAGAACAACAGGGCAATTCATCAACCCTGATTTGAAAGTTCAAAGAGTTACTAGGAAAAAGTGGTGTTTAAAGCAGGAATAAATTGGTGATGGATGATTCTTTGATTTTACCGGGAAAATATTGTCCAATTAACTGGTGCCACCTTGAAATTTTTTTGGCCTTTAGGTCCCACTTACATCATGCTCTACGAATCATGACTCCTTAAAGAGCCAGATAAATTGATTGTCCACGACTTCTTCTTGTGTGGTTCATGTTACTCTATTCGAATCTTTCATGAGTTTTTTTTTTTTCTTTTTACTTAGGGAAATTGTTGAGATAGAGAAAATAGTACCAAAGAATAAAATATCAAAACTTTCACGGCACATTTTTATAAAGGAGATAATCATTATATTATACAATGTCGAACAATCTTTCATGAGTTTTAAGTCGTACATCATGCAGTTAAAATTAACAACTCAACATGAGTAGGCTGCCGTTAACCTGAAAACAAAAATATCTGGGAAGAACTTTTTTTTTTTTTTTTTTTCTCTCGTAACCTATTGGATCATGAACCAAGGGTTTGTTTGGTTTGGAAAAACGTTTTTTCCATCTACCTGAAGATAGGGGATAATTTAGTAATTTCACACTTTAATAATGTAATAAATAAAGAGTAAAATTAACATTATTTTTTTATGTGAAGAACTTGTTTTTTTTGCAAACTTAAAAAAAAAAAAAATTTCACATAACATTTTGATCTTACTAAATTAACCTTTATGTTAATAGTGATAATTATGACTGTCATGTGATATTACTTTGTTACATAAATTCTTAGCTGTAAATAGAATGTCACAAAAGAAAAAAAAAATTAAAACACATGGTCATTTAATTCATATGATAGCATGTGATAGTCACTATATATTAACATAATTCATATGATAGCATGTGATAGTCACTATATATTAGCATGTTATATTGAAAGGAACTTGTTTAATTGTCAAAACAATGTGATGTGAACTTTGTGAGAGATTGTGTACCTCTTATACTCCATAATAATAAAACTTCTTTTGCTATTAAAAAAAAATTAACATAATGGTTAATTTGCTAAGATCGAGATATTTAGGGGTGCTTGTATATGCCACTTTTTATCTTTGAGTGCTTATGTGAGAAAATGGGAAAAGTTTAGAGGCTTGATACTAGGTTTTGTCTTTTTTCTTTTTCTTTTTTTTTTTTTTTCTTCCTCATAACCTATTGGATCAACATGATATGAAATAAACCCAAGAAAGTTGAAGAAATTAAATGTTGAATGGTATTGTTAATATATTATTATGGTGAACTTACATCTTACAAAAAGTGGCGGTTGAATCGAAGATCTGTCAAGTGAAATTCCTTAAACATTCAAGAAAAGTCAGGTCACGCCTCATGACATGCAGCTATCCATGGACAGTGAAGTGGGCAGTGGGGCTCGGACCATGTGACTCATTTGGATTTTGGTCCACCACATACGGCCAGACCCAGACCCTACCTTACTGCCTGCATCCCGCCTAGTTACACCGGCCAGTCAATCGGTTACAACTGGCTCTTGCATGTTTGCCACTGCTAGCATATATGGGGCAATTAAACCCACCTAATTTCAAGGTTAATATCCTTTTGGACTGAACAACGCTAAAAAAGTTATATTTAGAGTCTATTTGATTTATTTTTCTTTCCTCTCAAGTCAAACAGATCTTAATAAGAGTATAAAGATCATTTTCAACCTATGCTGTGCAATTTTTTTTAGTCACTATTGAAATTAAGTTATTGATTATTGATTCTTATTATAAGAACTTAGAAAAGTTATATTCATTTCCTCCTAATAAATTTGGTACTTAATTACATACTAGAAAAGAACTTAATTTGTATTCAACCGTCCTTTCTTAATTAGCATACACTTGGGATAATGGTTAATTACTTGAATTTAGAACCACACATTTAAACAAAAAAAGGAAAAGAAAAAAAGAAAGATTAAGATTGAATTATTATGTTGTACTTTTTCTCCATAATTTGATATTCATGGCGCAATAATGGTCGTTTTGACAAGGCAAAGGGATGTGACAGCATGCATGAAGAAGAAACATGTATATATAATTTTTATACATGTAATCGATATGCGACATTTAATTTCTTTGGTCTGGTGCATGTCTGTTGCCCCCACCCCATACCTCTTGCAAAAGCTAATGTATTCGTGACTCGTGAGTGACATAAAGACGCCGAGATAATTTGAATTTGATCTCTTAAAAATCATAACTCAATATTGATCCTAAATAGAGTAAAGGGTTTGAGCATGTGATCGAATCTATGTCATTTAACTTGGAAAAAGAAAGGAAGGAAGTTAGATTTAGATGATTTGAAAAGAAACGGAGGGATAAGAAGAAGAAACTTTTCAATTAGAACTAGCATTTTTATACTTTTATTTTGGAGTATTCTTTATTTTCTTAAATAATATATATTCTATTTAGATTTACTAATAAAAAAAATAGAACTAATACTTTTAAATATTTTTATATCCCATAAATAAAATATATGTGCTTTATCACAATTTTTAAATAAAAATGATATTTAAAATATTTATTAACAATATATCAGTTGATAACATAATACTATAAAAAAAAGTAATTGTTATTAACTAGTGACAAGTATCGCATTAGTATAAATTTATTCATTTGATAGATATTATAATTGTTGTTAATAAATATTATCAATAAATAGTGTAAATAAATTATTATAGACAAAGATCACTTCTTCTTCTTTTTTGATTAAGGCAAGTGGTTCAAGGGAGGGGGTGGGGAAGGAATCGAACCCTTGCTATAATGAAAAAAATTTACATTAAATTACTGAACCATTAGGTTGGCAAACCTTTTTCACAAAGATCATTTAATTAACTAGTCTTTGTGATAATAATTAAATAAATCAAAGTAAGGGAATGATGAGCTGGCAGCATAAGACGGTGGTGAGGAGGAAACTCAACAAAAATCCAAGAAACAAAAGAATAATATATATATATAGATATATCAATAAAGCTGAAAATGACAAATCAAAACAAATTGGTTAATTACTGAGAAAACTTGTTCTTTTCTCAAGAATGAATAAAATGATCAATGAATTTGGTAGTGTAAAGACAGAAAAGCATATGGCTCCTCAAAACAATAAACATTGAACAAACATATAGACAGTGCATCTCCAAAACAAGTCCAGGCTTCTTCTCACTATGTTGTGTTGTAGCTTAATGTCCCAGATGGGTGCAGTAGTGTGGGTGTGGGGACTCTGAGTCAACTCTTTTTCATCTTCCTGGTCCGACCTCAAACTCAAACTTTTGTTATGTAGTTTAGTGATGTTGTCTTTAATTTGATTCTGAAATTATAGACGCCAACACAGTACTAATTTTTTTTTTTTTTCTGTTCGTGGACATATATATAGTTATAATCAGTCACCCCGAATGCTCCTAGTCTTTTGTATCAAAGTTATTTATTAATTACACAATTAATAATATGTGAATACTCTATTTTAATATATATATATAGAAAGATTGTGAAAAATTAGGATGTTTTGACAATTAAAATATCAGAACTTTTTATAAAATTATTTAAATATTTTTAATGAATCAACATAAAAGAAAATTTTATTAAAAGTATTTACATAATTTCATAGAGTCCTAGTGTTTTAAATATCACTTTTCTATGTAATTAGGATCCATTTACATATAAGTTTTACACATTATACTTATACAAAATCTCAACTATTTATTTTTTTATTTTTTATAGTTGAGATTTATTTACATTTATTAAATATAATCTTTTTCACCTAAAAAGTCTCACAAATCATATTCAATTAAAGTGAAAAGATTAATGATTGTGATATTGTGTAAATGTGATGTGTAAGATTTGTATGCAAATAGATCTCTCTTCATACATATATATATATATATATATCAGATGATTGAATTATATAATAAAAAATAATTTTTTCCTAATTAATCTCTCTTCATCTTTTTCAATAATTCAAACTTAAGACTTTCTTTAATGTTAGAATAATTTAGCCAAAATCATGTGAATGGCCATGTTGCTTTTTTAGGAATAAGTATTGAGCATGTTGTTGTCAAGCAATATGAATTAGAATTACTCTCTCGCTCTCTCTCTATCACTATCTCGTTTCACATTTCACATTTCACACACACAGGCAGAATAAAATAAGTGATGATGGGTTGGGCGGCATATTGCATATATTGGGGACCGACCCACATCTTTTTTTTTCAACAAAAAAAACCCACTTAAAGTGACAGGATTTAGCTTTTAAATGAAGTTGATTAAGATTTAAATTAAGAATTTTGCTGGAACAGTTTTCCATGAGCATGTCTGTTGGAATTCAATCACAGAACCAATCATCGTAATGTAGGTGCACACAGAAGGGAAAGAGGCTTTGCTTTTTAACGCTTTTACCCACCATGTAAAAAGCCTGTAATCAATCCCTGCTTATTGTTAAAATCCTTTCATCTTTTCCTTCTCTTAACTTTTGTCTTCTTTTTATGGAAAAGGGAAACAACTCTGCCGTTCCTCTCCTTTACACTTTTTTAAATTTTTTTGTCTTTCCCTCAGGCATCCTCTCCTGGAAAGCCCTTATTATTCGGTTACCTTCTTCTGTTAAAAAGTTAAACATGTCTAACAAAATTAAAAAAATAAAATAAAATAAAACATGTTAAGATATATGTGAAATTTATGTCTTTCTTTACCATAACTATTTAACCGTTAAAGGATTTTAGTAACTTTGTTAATTGACAGATAAGATGACGATGATGTGAGTGTGTAAAATGTGAATAAAATCTGAGATTTTTTAGAAAGAGAAAAATGGAATTTTCTGATAAAAGTAAAATTCATTAATTAAAGAAGAAGTTTACTAAGACTGAGAAGAGAACAAAAGAAAGGACAGAAAGTGCAACGTCACCACACAAACCTTTTGGCTTGCGTTTTAGTTTTTGGATGGGTGGAGTTGCTCTCAGGAATCCCTCTTCTCTTCCTCCTCCTCCACATCTCTCTCTTTCCTTTTCTTTTCCTCTGCTGTGTTCTGGATTTCTTTTCTTGAACTTGAATCCTCTTGGTCCTGGTCTCCAACTCAACTAGAAAGAAAAGGTTTGAATTTTATGTCTGTACCATATATGTTTTGTTTTATCATCTCTTTTATGTTCTTCTCATTTTTTTAATCTTTTTTGGTTATCAATTCAGCTATTTGAAAGATTTGAAAGGAAAAAGGAGTGGGAGAACCATCAAAGAGTCACTGGATGATGATTTGAAGCAAGAAGGGAAGAGGAAGGAAATCAAATTAGCTTTTGTTGCTTGTAGTAACCTTTTAAAACTAGGGTTTAGTTTCAGATCTCAGCATGTATGTCTTGTAAAAGGTGATATATATGTAGTTCATCATGAGTGAATCATTGTAGTTTGTGTCATCATCCACTAATTAAATATATAGAGAGAGGGACAGAGAGATGATAAGAGGTTTGGTAGTGGATGAGAATATGTCCAATTTGACTTCTACATCTGGTGAAGTAAGTGCTTCTTCAGGAAGCAGAATTGAATACCCACCACAACAGTCTGTTGCTTCATCAAATCAAGCAGCACCTCAAAAGAAGAAGAGAAGCCTTCCAGGCAATCCAGGTTAAAAAGAAAGTTTTTTGATTGATTCCCAATTCCTATTTGGTATTTTAGCATCAGGTTTTCACTTTTTTCCCCTTTTCTGATATGGGTTTTGGAATTATTTGAATTTGAATCAGATCCAGAAGCAGAAGTCCTAGCTTTATCTCCCAAGACACTGTTGGCCACCAACAGATTTATCTGTGAGATCTGTAACAAAGGGTTTCAGAGGGATCAGAATCTGCAGCTTCACAGAAGAGGGCATAATTTGCCTTGGAAGCTGAAGCAAAGAACAAGCAAAGAGGTGAGGAAGAAGGTGTATGTCTGTCCAGAGCCTACATGTGTGCATCATGACCCATCAAGAGCTCTTGGAGACCTCACTGGGATCAAGAAGCACTTCTGCAGAAAGCACGGTGAGAAGAAGTGGAAGTGTGAGAAATGCTCAAAACGGTATGCCGTTCAATCAGATTGGAAAGCTCACTCCAAGATTTGTGGCACCAGAGAGTACAGATGTGACTGTGGAACCCTCTTCTCCAGGTAAATACTAAAAGTCTTTACCTCCATTTCCACCATGTTCAAGAAGAATGAATATCAATAATTCACATTTCACATCCACTCAAAAGAACTGAGCCTTTTCTTTCCACATTTTAATCTTGCTTCGTTCTCATTTTTGTTTCAATAATGTACTTGTTTTATACAGTAAGTATGGTCTTTTGGTCCTCGTCCAATCAGTCATATTTTACCGCAAGATCTCAACTTTGGACGTCCATGGATTACCTTCACATATGATATTATTTATTTGAGAATTAATAATTTTTTTTGTAATGGGTACTTGTAAAAGTGGTTAAATGAGGAAACTTTTAATGGTTACATCTACAATGCCTTTTGTCCTCGGGGAAGAAAAAGAAGGAAAATACAAAAGTAGTACAGTGCTGTTCATCCTTTTGATAATTTGCTCTTTTTGTTTTCTTCTGCTTGTGTTTTTATGGCCGCAGGAGGGACAGTTTTGTCACCCACAGAGCCTTCTGCGACGCTTTAGCAGACGAGAGTGCCAGAGCAATCACCACTGCCAACCCACTTCTCTCCTCCGCACAACCGTCGGCCGGTTCCTCTTCAATGTCCAATTTGGTCAATCTACAGCAACCCCTCTCGGTGAAGAGAGAACAGGATCATCATTTTAGCGGAAAAACAGACAGTGTTATTCCCTCGTGGCTAGCTTGTCCACCGGGAGTAGAAGTGGGTCCAGGTCCTTTTCCGGCGTTAGATCTTTCATCTTCACCGTTGTTTCCCTCTGCGAGTTTTGAAAACCCTAGTTCTGCACTTCCTCCCTTCCAGGCTGCTGCTAGTACGGTTTCTCTGCACATGTCTGCAACTGCCCTCCTACAAAAGGCGGCACAAATGGGCGTGACCATGAGCAAACCCTTACCGTTGTCTGAAACCACCGCACGTGAAGACATGGGAAGTGGGTTGACGTTTCCTGATCATCACGGCTTGGCATCATTCGGGAGCAAAGCTTCCAATTTCATGGAACAGGTAGCCTTTTCTATCAACGTATAGAAGGTAGTGTTTAGTTTTTGATTTTGGTTGACCAACAGACTCATTTGTCTCCCATCTCTTAATTAACCACACCCCTGCATGAATCATGCAGTTTAAATCCAATATCTCTTATTTTGAAATTATTGCTGAAGTTTGAAGTATTTTATTTTGATCCAGAATGAAAATTTTTATACGGTTAATGTTTGTTTATGTGACAGACAAGTGCTAGTGCTACCGGAGGAGTAGCGGCAGCAGCTCCATCATTTCTGCATGGCATGATGAGCACTTTGGCTCCGGTGGGTGGGTTTGACGGCTCCTCTTCCCATTTCCCTCAGACTTTCACTGGGATGTTGAATCCTACACAGAGAGACTACAATTTTCAAGAAAATCTCCTGAAAACGACGGAATCCCGAGCAGGCTTAGGAGTACACGACGGCTTGACCAGAGATTTCTTGGGTCTAAAGGCTTTTCCAGCTGGACTTAATGCCATGAACAATCCTTCTTCTTCAGTTTATGGGCAACACAACCAGCAGGGTCAAATGTCGTGGCAAGGTAATTAGGTTAAGCTCCAAGGTGCAATCTTCACCTTTTTCTTTGGCAAATTAAAAGAGTTCTTCAATATATATATATATATATATATATATTTCAATCTTTTGTTCTTCTCATGAGACTGAGGAGAAAGAAGAAAGCAAAACTGCAACTTATTTTTCTGTGGTAATATCAATATATACAGCAACAATACTAATCCCTTCGATTTTGTTAGCTTTTTTTTTTTTTCTTTTTCTTTTTTTTTTTTTTTTCTTTTTCTTTTTTTAAATTTTAATGTGCAATTTTTTTTCCTGACATATACAGGCATAAGGTGCATATATATTCCATTCAAAAGAAATATAGGGGTGTTTGGTTTGGGGTTTCGCTAACAGTTTTTAGTTATTGGTTTTTATTAAATGAATTAGATATTTTTAATTATAAATAATAACTATTACAAACTTTCAAAAATTAATTATCAATTATTAATTACATTTAAACAATTAATTCAAATACTACATAGTAATTAGAATTTGTTTCCAACGCTACATTAAATACACTAGCTAGTTCGATTCGATGTAGGATGCAATCTTAAAATTAACTGAGAATGAATTAGTTTCAAAATATATAAAAATTAATCCAAAACCCCCCTAATCTAAAATAAATGATAACCCAACCCAATTAAAAACCGAAAGCAACTATGGGCCTCCCTAAAAGCCCAATCCATGATGCGGCCTATCATTTGAAGCCTCAGGCAACCCTATTTAAAAATATGAAATGTTTTGGTTTTTAATTGGATAATAAATTTTTATTTTTTATTTAAAGATATAAATTTTGTAATTTTTTATTTAAAAATACAAGCTTTATTTTATTCAAATTAAGATTGTCATTTGGCACATTATCATCATTATTCAATAAATCTTTAATAGAAAAAATGACATTTTATTTTTTTATTTAAAAACCAAAAAAGTTCTCATTTTTGAATAAAAAACTAACAAAATTTATATCTTTATCTATACATTTCTTCAGGGTTTCATAAATAGTGAATATTCATAGTAAAGAGTTTTTAAAGAAGATTTATAGAGTAACTAATCAAACCATTGGACAAAAGCCATTTTCTCACATTTATAATCGCGATTCAAACACTTATTCTCCTTTTTCGTCCTTCTTCTCATCTTTCTTCTCATAAGGGTTTAATTGCAAATATTTGAATTTTGAACAACTCCCAATATTAAGAATTCAATCTTTATTTTTTTTTATTTCGATTGCATAATAAAAAATAATTATCTCTCATCTCTTATTCTATTCCACTCATATGTCATATGATTCAAATTTAGAATCTCTTACTTTCAACAGAAGAAAATAATTACTAAACTATTTAGGTAGTTGACTTATTTAAAATTTAAATAATGTAATCATAATACTTTAACTCAAAGTAAATAATAAGCATAATTCAAATTTCCGAAAAGAATTGCTAAAGATAAGACGTTTTAGTAATTAAAATATTAAAAATAACATTAATAAATTTAAATATTCATAATGAATTAACACACCAAGAAAATTATATATAAACAACTTCACATACACTTTCTAATTTTCAGTATTCTCTTAAAAAAATTAATTTAACAAAATATTTTAGAGATAGAGGGCATCTTGGTCATTCCACACAAAGATAGATATGAGCTGCTGATGCACTTGACTTTGGTGCACAGATTACAACCCCACACAGCTCCAGGGGGAGGGCCGTTTCGGCACTAGCCTTTTTTCACTCGCGCCGCGCGTGGACCGTCTTCATCCCTCGCTTCCTATTTTCCTTCATTTTCTCAGCTGCCAAACGCCCCGGCTACAGGCAATCCCACGTTTCAGGCTCAAGCATTCACTTGAAGGCGTGAAACAGAGCTAAGCGTATAGGATTCGGAGGATCGGAAAATTTCGATTTCTAGTTAGGCGATGGCTTGGAAGAGTCTAATCACGCAGGTTCAATTTCATTCTTTTACAGGATTCGTTTTTCCATGGTGTTTTCAAATTTCTTTCGGTATTTAATATGAATTTCGACGTCGACATAAACCCTAAGATCACTAGTTCAGGAATTTTCTTGAGAACGTAATTAATTTTGCTGGTATTCATCGTGTTTCATTCTGGCACTGATTTTATTGGTTTGCGTGCTGAATCCGGATTTTTGTTATTGTATATGTTAAAGTTTTGTAATATTGGAATGAATTCGAGCTACCTACTAAGAGAGAATTAGGTCTTACCCAAAAACAGAAAAGGGAATTAGGGAATTGAGTTTTGAAATCTTCCATTTAATTTGTCGTTGTAGTTAATAATAATTCAGTTTTTCTTAGCTGATTGGGTGCCCTTTTCATTAACCAGTTGTACCTGCTGTAAAGTGGTATTTTTTGTCACCAAGGTTGACTTTGTTAGTAGATAGCAATTTTTGTTGGGAATATCTGGAATGTTTATTTTGCACAGAACGTGTTTTCTCTTTTGCCCCATATCAGTGCTCGGCAAAAGAAGTAATCTTTAGCTACATATAATTGCTACAAGGCTTAGTTGAGTGTCTCAAATTCAATTAATTATACACGAGAGTACACCTGCTGACTGAAGTAGAAATTTTAGATGTTAAAATTAATGTTTTTTTATTGTCAAGACTCAAGAGCGAATTTTATTTTCTTGCTATGACAGGCTTCAAGGCATCAATCAGATTGGAGGCAGTTAAAAACTTTATTGACTAAAACCTATTTTTCTGCAAGCAATTCGAGAGGCAATGGAGGTACATACATCTCTTTTTTATTCTTTATTTTTTTCCAAAATTTTTGTATCTCTTTGTTATCATTTACATAATTTCTTGTTTATGCATAACAAACTTGGCTCTCTCATACAGGGACTTCCTGTTGCACCCTAAAATTAGTTGCCCATGGGTTTATATGCAGTCAATATGTTTTCTCTTTTCTCTTAATCCTCCTTTCGATTTATTCTCAATGATTCTTTAGTGTTGCATTCCACATTTTAGGGTGACTTCGAGGCTTGGTTTATTTTAACATAAGTCAATTGAAATATCGATTGTTTATTTACCAAAAGATTTTGAAATGTTGATCATTTTTCTCCATGTGTCTTGGTTATTAAGACAAGCTGATGTTTTTTGGTCCTTCTATTGGTGTAGTGAATAGGCTTCTGGGCAGTCAGCAGAGGTTTAGGTCAAGTTATATTAGCAGTTTTGGTCGCCGAGCACGTGCTGCAGATGAAGCAAGTGGATATGCAAATCTTCGAGAGCTTTACCGCCAAAATGATCCTGAAGCTGTGATCAGAATATTTGAAAGTCAGCCATCTTTACATTCTAATCCTTCAGCACTCTCAGAATATGTCAAAGCATTGGTCAAAGTTGACAGGTTGGATGAAAGTGAGTTGCTCAAGACATTGCAGAGAGGTGAGTGGTGGAAGCAGCTACCTCCATTATAACTGATTATCTGCATTTATAGCTATATGGTCTTTGCCTTTAGAGTTTTTAAGATATTAGTTTTCCAGCGTGTTTTCCTTGTTTGTGGCTTGGAGATATGCCCTACTTTAGTGGATAATGTTATTGGCACCCGCCTTGCTTCATATATAAGATTTTCATGTTTATGTATCTTCGTAGAGTTTTGCAGGTTATCAAATGAAAACTTACCAGATTCCTTGGAATCTTAATAATTTGTTTGTGTTCTTCAGGTTAAAAGAGTCTATAAAACTTAGTTTTTGATTTTATGAACACCCTCATTCTTTGCTTAGCGGTTTTGAGGATATTTTCTTCTCAGCATTTCCCCTCCTTTTTGTATTAGTATTGGTTTGCTGAGATTGTATACAAAATTTTCAGGTGTTGCTAACTCAGCAAGAGCTGAAGAAAGTATAGCTGGCCTTTCAGCTTTACGGAATGTGGGGAAACCTACAAAAGATGGTGCCCTTGGAACTGCTGCTGCTCCTATCCATATGGTGACTGCAGAAGGAAGTCATTTTAAGGAGCAGTTGTGGCGTACAATTCGTACTATTGCACTTGGTTTTCTGTTGATTTCTGGTGTAGGAGCACTTATTGAGGATAGGGGAATTAGTAAAGGTAAGATTTGAATTCCACAGAGGTTCTTACTTTGGTCTGTGTACGCCTTGGATTGATGAAATCCTTTTTCTTTGATTTTTCACAAACCAGGACTTGGTTTACATGAAGAAGTTCAACCTAGCATGGAATCTAACACAAAATTTAGTGATGTAAAGGGTGTTGATGAGGCAAAGGCAGAGCTTGAAGAGATTGTCCACTACCTCCGAGATCCTAAGGTATTGCATTTGTTGCATCTGACAACTCTTGGACTCTCTCTCTCTCTCTCAAAAATATTATACATGCACGTACCTAAGTATCCACATTCTCTGATATGCTTTAGCATAAGACTTTAAAATGTATGTGTCATTTTTTTTGTTGGTGACTGGATCTAAATTGGTTTTAGATGTGCTGGAAATACTCTCTTAGGTGCTGTCAGTGCAAGGGAGGTATATAATCCTCTTTGTTAGTAACAATGAAGGTCATTTCTATTTCTATTTCTATTTTTTCTCAAATGTTTGGATTTCAAATGTGCCAGACAATCAGGGAGGTGAGAGTTGGGATGAGATTTAAACTTCCTTCAGATAAAGATATATTTCATTTATCATCTCGGTTTATTTTAGCATTATTTTGGATTACAAATATCCAGTCTCTGCTTAGTTATTCTACTTTACTCATACAGCAAAGTTGTTCTCTGTCTTTGCGATTTATTTGATTTTCATTCATAATTTTCCTTGGAAAGGCCTATTATAGTTTTGTGTCATTACTCATAAATACCATACAATAGGCTTTACATTGTTCCAAAATTTACATCAAGGATGATAATAAATACTTGGGATGATATACATGTTATTTACTGTTCTTTTCCTTCACTTGTTTATGGCTCTTTTGCCTTTCCTATCTATCTTGCTTTTATAGAAGGGTTGATTTTTTTTTTCCCTTTTCCTTCTCTTTTTCTCTGTTGTACCTTTCCATGTTATAGCGATTTACTCGACTTGGTGGCAAGCTTCCAAAAGGTGTCTTGCTTGTTGGCCCACCTGGCACTGGAAAAACTTTATTAGCAAGAGCCATTGCTGGAGAAGCTGGGGTACCCTTCTTCTCATGCAGTGGTAGTGAGTTTGAAGAAATGTTTGTTGGGGTGGGAGCCCGGCGCTTGAGGGATCTTTTTGCTGCTGCAAAGAAGCGATCTCCATGCATTATATTCATCGACGAGATAGATGCCATCGGAGGAAGCCGTAATCCTAAGGATCAGCAGTACCTGAGAATGACTTTGAATCAGTTGCTTGTTGAATTGGATGGATTTAAACAAAATGATGGAATTATTGTGATTGCTGCAACTAATTTTCCAGAATCTTTAGATAAGGCACTGGTGAGGCCTGGGCGATTTGACCGCCATGTTGTTGTTCCTAATCCAGACGTGGAAGGCCGGAGGCAGATTATGGAACTCCATATGTCAAAGGTACCGTGTTTTCTCATAGAAAGGTTTATTTTATTTTATTTTTTACATGTTTAAGCTTGAGTCTGCAAATGCCAAGTGTGGTTTCTTCTGGTCCTGAATGGTTCTGAGATTGGCACCATGGATTGAACCATAGGATTGAATTGAGCGACTATTGTAGCTTTTTCATGGCAGTGCACACCCAGACATGCCCTACTGTTATAAAATTTATGGGGCATGATTGTTATTGTTGATGTGAGTGATTGTATTTTATATCTGTTTGAACTATCATGTCTAGATGATGTGAATGAATAACCATTCATACTCGGTGCAATTACAGGTGTTGAAGGCTGATGATGTTGATTTAATGATCATTGCCAGAGGTACTCCTGGATTCTCTGGTGCTGATCTTGCAAATTTAGTCAACATGGCCGCTGTTAAGGCTGCAATGGATGGTGCCAAAGCAGTCACAATGGCTGATCTAGAGTATGCAAAGGACAAGATCTTGATGGGAAGTGAGCGAAAATCAGCTTTTATTTCAGATGAGTCACGAAAGTTGACAGCTTTCCATGAGGGTGGCCATGCTCTTGTTGCTATCTATACTGATGGGGCTCTTCCAGTTCACAAGGCAACAATAGTCCCCAGAGGTAATGCCCTCGGTATGGTCTCTCAGTTACCTGAAAAGGATCAAACAAGCATTTCACGCAAGCAGATGCTTGCAAGGCTTGATGTTTGCATGGGAGGGCGAGTTGCTGAAGAGATCATCTTTGGAGAAAATGAAGTTTCTTCTGGTGCATCGTCAGATCTTACACAGGCAACTAAACTTGCAAGTACAATGGTTACAAAGTACGGCATGAGTAAGGAAGTTGGACTCGTCACACATAATTATGATAGCAATGGTTCAAACATGAGTACGGAGACTAGGCTCCTGATTGAGAAAGAAGTGAAATTATTGTTGGACAGGGCTTATAACAATGCAAAAACTATCCTCACGACGCACAGCAAAGAACTCCAAGCACTTGCTAACGCGTTGCTTGAACGTGAGACACTTACAGGAAATGAGATTAAAGCTCTGCTTGCTCAGTTCAATTCCCAGCAACAGGAACAACAACAGCACCAGCAGGCAGTTACACCATCAAGCAGTTCCCAATCCGACCAGATGCCTCCATCAGGCCCAAATCCGGCAGCTGCTGCTGCAGCGGCTGCAGCCGCCGCAGCTGCTGCGGCGACTGCTGCAGCAAAATCTAAAGGCATTGCTCCTGTTGGATCTTAGCAAAGGAAAAGACTGGTAGACTCTTGCTAATTAGCCATTTTCATTTTTTTTTCTTATTTTTTATTTAAACTCTCAGAAGATTTCCAAGGGAAAAAAAATAATTATTATCAGGAAGCCACTGGACGTTTGACAGTTTGTAGCATAAATTGAGCATGAAAAGTCTTGTAATCACTCTTATATTTTATCTTAATCGGATTTTAAATATATACTCCATAAACAATTATTATAGCACAATATGGTATAATCACTCAATTAATCATAACCATTGTTACCTACCTATGGTCAAGAAGAACCATGTTGACATGGGATAGGATAGGATCGGCTGGTAGGGTTAACTTCTATTTTTGTTGGGTTTGGAGGTTAGGGTGTTGGGTCTAGACACACTCTCTCCTAAGTAAATCTTAAAGATGTATCTTCCATATCAACAAGATTTGAATATTTATAAAATGATCTTTACTAATTGGTGAATTCTAAATCCAACCTTAAGTTGTAAGATTTACTTTATAAACAGCTTTTGGATGTTATCAGAAGTTGAATGAAAATATTACAGTAAATGATTGTTTATTTCCCATCCAAATAAGACAAGCAATCAAGCACATATGCCATATTTGCTATTGTATATGGTATACTTCCCGCATCAGGAACCTTAGAGTCATCTATGGCTGGTATTCCTCTTGTAGATAATTACAACAGCTTGTTAAATTGGATCGGGAAGAGGATTTGCAGGAATTCCTTGCACTTATCCTTAATCAAATTGGCTTGGAACGCAACCGTGTATCATGTATGGATAGAGAGGAACAAAAGAATTCATCAACAGATATACAGACCAGTGGCAACAATTGTTGATGAAGTCCAACGAGATGTCAGGGATAGAATTTTGGGTTTTGCTAGGCCATAATCCTTCCCCTTGTCCCCTTCTATAGCTTTAAATTGGGGGATTGAAAATTTTGTTCAATAATTAATTTTTGTAAAATGTACGAAATGTGCTCGTTCTTTGTAGCAGCTTTATTAGCTACCAAAAACTTGTATGTGGATAGTTGCTGGATAAATAAAATCATTCACATTTTATTCCAAAAAAAAAAAAAAAAACATAACAGTCCTGCATTCGAGAACTCTAGTGATATTATCTCTCGTGGGCACCTGATTACCGAGTTTTAGATTAAAACGCCGGATCACTGATTCAAAACCGATGCAGGAGCATCTGCAAGAGAAGAAAGTTACTTATGAGATGCATCAACTTGAGTGAGGCATCTACCGCTGTAGAACACTTGATCAGGCTTTCACTGTCTTCGGTTTCACTCCAATTTTTCTCCAGGAAACATTGGGCATGATTTGTTTCTCGTCTACACGGTCCTTGAACTTGATGGCAAAGTTGAGTAATGAGTCAAGAAGCGAGTCTGAGAGAAGATGTGGCTGGAGTCCCAACTCAATGAGTTTAGTATGCTTTGCATTGTAATGATGTTCCTCTGCCTCCACTCTTGGGTTGGGCACGGATTTGGTTCTAACGTCAAGACCAAGCTTTTCTCCTGCTTTTGTAACTAGAGCTGCAAGTTGATTTACAGAAAACTGCTCAGTGAATTGATTGAAGATCCGAAATTCACCAGGTTGTGGTGGATTTGCTACGGCAAGTTCAACACACTGAACTGTGTCTCTTATGTCAAGGTAACCCCTCGTCTGGATTGGAAAATAGAAAATAAGTAACAAGAAACATACCATTCTACCAATACAGTAATGACCCTGTAGTATGATTGAGAGAACAGCATACGAGTCAGAGACATTAGTTTTTAAGGAAAACGCAAAATAACAAATTACCTGGCCTCCTTTTCCATAAACAGTAAGTGGATGACCAACAGCAGCCTGAACACAAAACCGATTCAATGCTGTTCCAAATACTCCATCATAATCAAATCTGTTGCAGAGCTCTTCATGCATCGAAGTCTCTTCAGTCCTCACTCCATAAACCAATCCTTGATTGAGGTCAGTGGCTCTGATTCCCCAAGCCTTGCAAGTGAATGCTATATTATGTGAATCATGAACCTTACTGAGATGATAGAAAGAGCTTGCTTGCTTTGGATAAGGCAAGGTATCTGTCCTTCCATTATGAGTAATTGTAATATAACCCTCCTCAATATCTATGTTTGGAGTTCCATACTCTCCCATTGTTCCCAGCTTCACTAGATGGCATTGCTCTCTGAATTCCTTTATTGCAAAGAGAACATTCAGTGTTCCAATCACATTATTCTGCCGAGTGAACACAGCTCTTGATCGATCAATCATCGAATAAGGGGCAGAACGCTGTTCCCCAAAATGTACGACAGCATCAGGTTCAAATGACTTGACGGTGTCTGATAGGAACTCAAAGTCAAAAATATCACCAATATAAAGTTCAATAGTCTTTCCAGTGAGATCTTTCTAACAACGGATGCGGTTGTGGATGGAGGAAATGGGTGTCAAGGAGTCAAGACCAAGTTGGTGGTCAAAGAGACGGCGAACAAGGTTGTCAACAATCGCAACATCATAATCTTTCTTAGACAAGTGGAGAGCAGTGGCCCAACCACAGTAGCCATCTCCACCAATGACCATAACTCGTTGATGCTTGGATGGTTTATTTGAGGACTGATGAGTCCCAGAATTGGATTGAGCTGAGACTTCTTGACTTGCTGACACAGCATTTGCTTGAACCTTACAACATTTTCCCCTGCTGTCTCCTTGAAAAACAAGCCTTTTGAAGGCAGATTTGGAAGTTTGAAAAGTAAAAGAGGTAGGAAGTGCTATTTGGACTCGGTTCAGTGGTTGATGATAGGATTTGTGGCCAGAGGAGATCTTCAAAGAGCATGAAGTTGATAGCAAATGCGCCATGTTAGTGTTTGGTTCTACCAACTCAATAATAGGCACATGCACCTGCAAAATATCAAATTGGTTTACAAAATGATCACTTTCACTATCCAGAAGCAAATACACTAGAAAAATAATTTAAAGCTGAGAATATGCAAACAATATTATTGAATCCGGTCCTACAGTTGGCTAGTAAACTGCATCTACGCACCCAAAAATCTGGGAATGAATGCAAACAATCTCATTTCCTTAACATTTCCTTTCTTAAACAAAATTCTACTTCTATACAAAACATCCACTTCAATAATTCAAAGATACTGATTGTAGAACAATCTATTTTCCACTATTCTGTTTTGTAGTTAAAGTTCAGTGCTGATGCATGTATCGCCTCCAACACCGTTCTTGTTAACAAACTTCCATGCTTGCTAGCTTTTGACGAGAATAGAACATTTACTCATAAAGAAAAACAGGTAATATACAAGAAAAAAAAAAAAAAACCCTTTACGCAATTCATCAGAAAAATATTTTAGCTCATACTAGAATGTGTTTCCAACATCATTTTCTCTGGTTGGGACAAAAATAACAAGCATGTAAGCTGCATAGCTGAAACAGTGAATCCTACAGCCAAACACCCTCGAGAAACATTAATCCCTAAGAATCCAACACATCTCCAAGAGATTAAGTAAATGCAATCCTAAGAATCGAGTAAACTGATGAAAAAATCAACAAAACTGGAAAACAAGAGGGAGTGGGGGCAATCCGTAATCCAAAACCAGTGGAACAAAGAAGTGCTTACCTTGGGAGAAACAAGAAGAGGTTGTCCGAAAAGGGATAGTAGAGCTTAGGATTTGGACAGAACACAGAAGAGAAGAGCCGAGTGTTGACCGTGTTGATATTCTACATTTACATTATTTCTGGAAAGCATAGAAACTTAGCAGAGGGGATATTCGTTTGTTTTATTGTCCGTCCGAGAGGATAATGGCTTGCTAATAAGGACACCAAAATACCTCCATTTTCAAGCAAAGACACTAACTCAAATTCGTTTAATGTAGATTAAATGGCAATTTTAGTCTCTAACTTTTAATTTTAAACATTTTTCATCTTTAAAATATTTTTTATATATAGTTTTATCTTTAAACTATAAAAATTGCACTTTTAGTCTTTTTCGTTGATGACTCCATTAATTAATTTATTTATATGGACACATATATAATACCTAAATTTAAAGTTTAAAAACTAAAAACATATGTATTATAAGTTTAGGACTAAAAATTTGTATGTTGAGAAAATACATTTTCATAATCTAAATCTAAGAATCAAAAACTGCCAAAAAGTAGTTCATAAATAAAAAGTACACAAAATTGAACATGTAAGAATTAAAATTAACGCACTTGCGGCCTTAGCCGCGATGGCAGTACACCTACGCCCTTGCCTTCTTTATCAAGGGTTTAAGCTGCTAATGCGATAATATTATATTTTTTTTTTCCCCCAATTTTTCACTGGTCAAAAAGAAAAAATTAAAATTGACATTTAACCTTAAGGACAAAGTGAACGGAAACCCCAAGTAAGATTTTCTTGGGCCAACAAGCCCCAATAACATGAGCCCCAATTTAAAAAAAATAGCCCAGATTGTAGTGTGGGTCTTCACAGATAGGAGGATGAGCCCAAGATACCGCAGGGCCACAGTCCGCTGTAATTGCATGACTAAGGACTGAAAGCAATGAGATTGACAAAAGCATCATAGAGATTCCAAAACCAATCTGTATTTATCATAATGTCTCATACATGGAAACTTAAGCAAACATGGGAAGAGTGACGTTCCCTTGATGTCTCTCCTCAAATGGTGTTATCATACATTCTCTGAGAATTCATATCCAACTAAAAAGGAACAGATGCTCTGTCCTCTCCAATCAAAACTGGCTCATCACTCTGCTGTAAAATTTAAATATCACCAACTGTTGCCCGAGCCTCCAGTGTAGCTTCAAGCAGCCGGGACCTTTTTCCCATCTTCAATGAAGAATATAGCAGATTCAGGCACCTGAAAGGATGAAAAGTACAGGAAAAAATTCAGTTCATACTGCTTGAGCAAGATCAGTGTAGCAAATGCTACTAGTGTAGAGACAGGTTTTTGAAAGAGAAGAAAAAAAATACTTCTTTCCAATCAAAAATGAAAAAGAATTCACCATTCTCTTACGCAACAGTTGCATATAAAAGGAAACAAATAAGAAGATGGTTAAAGAAATTACATCAGGCCAGGTCTCTGTAATGAAGTCCACAATATCGTAAGCTATATCCCCTTGAACATCAATTTGTTCCTTTTCAGTTGGCCCCTGAAGTTATTCAATTGTTAGAAGATTGTAAGAACAT
>BPVZ01000015.1:1265682-1284722 GCA_020521535.1 Rubroshorea leprosula
TATTATTATTATTAATTTAGATTTTTTTATTTAAATTATGTGAAACTTTTAATTATTAATTTTAAATTGATATACCAAGTAGCTTATATTTTATTATAAGATATACGTTTTATTTAATTTTTTATATTTTGAAATGATTTATCTCAAATGTGTACTCATTTAACATTTGATTTGTAAAACATTTCTAAATAACCTTTTTCATCATTATTTTTATTTAATTCATTATTAATAATATTTGATCGGTGAGACCTATTACATTTTTTTTATTAAATTGATTTAACCCGTAATTAAATTCAAGAGATGTTTAAAAGGGTCCTTTTAATTAACTTTATACCTATTTATCATTTGGTCTACAGAATCTTTATGTAAACTGTTAAATCATCATTTTTGTTGGTGTTTTCATTTAATTTTACAATTAAATATCAATTAAATAATATTGACCTTTCAAATCTCTTAACTTTTTTACTCGTAATTTCGTTAAATCGTTTTGATTGTGATCAAACTTATGTTTGTTTGATAATATTTTGTAGAGATATTTTTTTATATAGTATTTTATTTAAAAATTATAAAATTTTAATTAATTTCAACTATTTTTATATATTTTTACTAATATATTAGTATATTTTATATATTTTTCAAAGATAGAAGACAAAAAAAAAAAAACTATAATTACTGCTATAACACAATAGGACACTGGACTTTGTTTGTAAATACTTTATATAACACTTTTTTTTGCATAATTGTATTTTTAATGTAAATAATTAATTTTAATTAATACTTTACATATTTCTCATAATTTTAATATAATTTTTTATAATAAAAAATTAATTATATAATTATAATATTAAATATTATTGTAATTAGAAAAAAAAATTAATACATTTTAACATTAAAAATATTTAATAACAATTACATAATATATATACCATAATTGTATTCGAAAATGTAAATAGTTAATTTTAATTAATACTTCACATATTTCCCATAATTTTAATATATAATAATATATAATAATATATTATTAAATTATATAATTATAATATTACATATTATTGTAAATAAGAAAAAAAATTAATACATTTTAACATTAAAAATATCAAAAATTAGTATACATTCTATCGCTTTTAATATCAATATCAAGACGTCCTTAATTTTCCTTTTATTTTGCTTGCAAGAAATGTTTAATACTAGGTTTAATGCAATTGGCGGCCGCTTCCATTTCATCCCCTCCTAAACCTAATTCCGCCGTCCCACCATAGGAAAAACATTCAAATGAATACGAGCCATTGTATTGTGACCTCATACTTAAACAATCATAAACCATCCGATCTAAATAATCCTGGATCAAAAAAAACATCATGACGCAGCCAACGGTGAAGATCAGAACAAGTCAAAGAGAAAAACCATGTGTTCGACCGTATATTAACGGTGTTTTTGGTGGGGTCAATGGAGTTTCTGTATAAAAACGGTAGAAGACACAAGAGGGGAATAGTTACGACTTAGGAGCAGTAGTTTTTATTTAGGGGGTGGGGAGTAGCCGAGTAGTGGTGGTATTGGAGGGAATGGGTGAGCGGTTAATTTAAGTCTCTCAACTGGTGGTAGCTTGACGAAGAAGAGTGCGTAGGTTAAGCGAATCTGCTTTGTTCTTGGTGGGCGTAGGCTAAGTCGTAGATAGAGGGGGAGGAGGAGAAACCTGTAATCGGACGGAAATAAGGGGAAGGGAGAAAGAGTCGCCGTGGATGATCTATGTCGAAAATGAAGCATCTGCTGAGGAAGCTCCATATTGGGGTTGGATTCAACGAGCACCAGAGGTTGGGGGAGGCTAGGCCTTTGATCGACAGTCCTGGTCCGAACGCGACCTCGACGTCGATGACGGCTACGACGTCGTCTGCGTCTCCTGGTTCTGGTAATTCGATGGCAATGGGGAGAGTCGGGGCGGGTGAATCGGTAGGGGGCGATCCGACGGCTGGAGCTGGCGTGGATTTTGGTCTCTTGGAGGAGGAATTTCAGATGCAGTTGGCGCTGGCGATCAGTGCGTCGGAGCCTGAAACGGCTCAGATCGATGCTGCTAAGCGGATCAGCCTCGCCGGCAGCAGCAATGATGCCCTTGCTGATTTCTTTTCGCTTCGCTATTGGGTAATTTCCTTTTTCTTTTTCCTTAAGATCCTTTATTGGTATTTAATTAGGTTTTTCGTCGTTAGGCTTTTGATGTTGTTGATTTGTTTCGATAATAATCATCATCGATTATGTTGTTTAGCTTTTAGGGATTATGGATTTTAATTTGTTTTCTATTTTGGGCATTGCATTTCACGGCTCCCTTTGGATATTGGTTGGTGAGAATTGCTGTTTTCTTTGGTTATATATTTTGTTCACATTTTGTTTAGGTTACTTCTCCCGTTTTCTGTTTAATTTCATTATTTTAAAGTCTCTGTAATGCGGTATTACTAATTTCATTGCTTGTGTCACAATACCAAGGGCATGCTGTTCAAATTGAGGTTGCTTTTTTTTTCTCCTTTTTACATTTCATGCTTGGATTAGTGTTCAATTGAAGTTCTAAATACCGGTCTCATTTCAATATCAGATTCTATCATGTTTTCCATTGCAGTTCTAGAAATGATTTGTTGAATACAATAGTTTTCACATCATTAGACATGGGAGAAATCTTATGGGAGGGAAGTATTATTTTTGTTCTCAGGTTGGCTACCCTACATCTTGTGTATGGTTATAATTTAATTATCATGATCGGGGCTGAACTGTTGCAACTTAGTAAATGTTGATCTTGATTATTGTGTTCCTTTACGGGAATTTTGATTTGCATGTGGAGTTTGAATTGTCTTGCTGTCTATAATTGAACCCTTGCTGAATATGGTGATTCGGTATATCAGTTGTCGTTTAATCATTAATTATTTTTATTTATTTTTACTTAATAACATATTGGTAAGTGTATTATGGCAAAATTTTACTTGCTAGATGGATTATTTTGGTAATATGTGAAAAATATCTTTTACCATCTTAGGCATTTTGTTTTCTTTTTAAGGTAATGAAGATTCTACGTTTCATGTCGGCTTATTTTTCTTGATCGGTAGGAAGCTAATCTGATTCTTTCTCTCTCTATTTATTTATTTATTTGTTGGCATTATGGGTCTATTACTTTCACACAATCATTTATCATGCATTGTTATTTTTTAGTGAACGGATTATTTGATTATGTATCTACCATACTAATTGACCTTACTTTTCAGTACTGAATTACTTCATGATGTCATTGAAATTATTACTTATGCTTTCCCTATGTGGTTGCATCTAGGTTGAAAAAGTTTACTACTCAGGTCTTTCTGTCTTCTGTTGTGCTGGTGACATAACCCTTTAGCTTTCCATACATAATTTTCTGTTTAAAGGAAAAATCTAATTTCTTTTTATGTTTTTTTTGCAGACATATAATGTTGTAAATTATAATGAAAAAATTATGGATGGATTTTATGATGTATGTGGCATTACCTCCAGTTTGGCTGCCCAAGGGAAGATGCCATCATTGGTGGATCTTCAAGCAGTATCTGTGTTAGATAATGTTGACTATGAAGTGATTTTGGTGAACCGGATGCTTGATCCTGAACTGCAAGAGCTTGAGAAAACAGTGTATAATGAATATTTGCAGTACCAAGCTTTTGGACATGGTGCAGCTTTAAGTGGCTTGATCCAGAAAATTGCTGATATAGTTGTAAAGAAAATGGGTGGCCCAGTTAGTGATGCTGACGAGATGACAAAAATTTGGACCTTGAGAAGTATAGAGTTACAGAATTCTCTTAATACTATCATTCTTCCTCTTGGACGTCTTGATGTTGGAATTTCACGACACAGAGCCCTGCTTTTTAAGGTTGTAACTTATAACCACTCTTTTGACTTTTCATCTGCCAAATACTTAAAATGGTTCAGGAAGGAAGTATGTTGTCCTTAAAACATAGCTTGGGGAACCCAAGTTTTTTGAAATTTTATTATTTTATTAACTACTTTCATAATGGCTGTTCTAGTTGAAATTTGTTTTGTTACCTTTTGGCTTTTGGCTAAGTTCATCTTGCATCAAGTTAAAAAAAAATTCTGCCTTTTTGTTTTTTTTGTTGAGAAAATAATTCAAGATTTTGTTGCTAGGTTCTGGCCGATAGGATTGACCTCCCTTGTATGCTGGTCAAAGGGAGCTATTACACTGGCACTGATGATGGTGCTGTGAATTTAATTAAAATTGATAATGAAAGGTAATTTCCTTGTCAGGATTTATGTTTAGGGTATTTAGTATTTTTTGCATGTCATCCTTTTGCTTTGTGTTACAAGAAGTTATTCCTTGATTTGGTGTTATATGAAAATAAATTTTGAGTGCAATTTAATTTTTAGAGCATAATGTGTGGAAACACAATGATTTTTTTAGGTTAGCTCGGTTTCTTCCATTTGCAAAGCATATGTTATATTCTGTAATGCAAGTTTAAATTTTTTGTGTCTTTTAACTTTCATATTGTAGTTCATTTGTTTTAAATTCCCCCTTATTCTCTAGCTTTGGAATTATATTCGCTTCATACTTCAATTAAGAACTTTTGTTTTGGTCTTGATATGTTATGATTCATGTAGTTCTGCAAATTCAAAAGGCAAAATTGTTGGGTAAGGTGTTTTTGAATGCAAGTTTTGATAATGTAATAAATTTGCTGAATGGATGCAGTGAGTATATTATTGATCTGATGGGTGCTCCTGGCACACTAATTCCGGCTGAGGTGCCGAGTTGTCATCTACCAAATTCAGGATCATTTGTAAGATGCTTTGCGGATCTTACTGGTCCATCCCAAGATTCTAGTTTGTTGCATGGCAAAGGACCTGGAAATACGGCAGTTTCACCTATTCTAGACTGTGTACCTAAAGTTGAAACCCAGAGGTTAGGGGAAGTGCTAGTGGGAGGCAATCAGACCAATGAAGATGGGAGGAACCTTTCAGGAAAAAGGTTTGCTGGAAGATCTGAAAATGAGTTGGGGAAGATAGTATCGGTACCTAAACCAGGTGATGGTTCATCTGGCAGTAATGGAAAACCATCATCTGCACAAAAGAGGAAGGTTAAAAATGTTTCCAAATATGTTATTAGTGCAGCAAAGGACCCTGAATTTGCACAGAAGTTACATGCTGTTTTGTTAGAGAGTGGTGCATCACCTCCCCCAGATTTGTTCATGGATATAAATTCCCAGGATTTGGGTGAATCAAATATGATTGAACAAGTCAATCCTGCAAAAGGAATTTCAAGCCAGTATCCATCTTTTGTATCCTCTGGACTGGAGATGTCAGATGGTTTTGATTGGAGTACCAAAGTAAAGCCAGTAAGTCAACATCAAAGAGAGTTAAAAGCAACTGACACAGAATCTAATGTTTCTTTGCCCACTGAAATCACAAGTGATGGATTTCTGCTCATTGGTAATGTAACTAATGAACAAATGCAGGCTGAGGCTGTGGGTATTGATGTTGATCCTAAGAATGCACCCTCAAAAAGACAGCCTGAAAATGCATGGGTAGTGGAAGATAGACTGATACAAAGGATTTCTGATAACACTGATTTCAATGAAGAATCTGAAATGGGATTAATAGTGACATCCAAAAGTGACCTGCATATTGCTGGCGATGGTAACAGTGAGAAGATTAATCCAATGCCAAGGGAGGTTGCAGAATGTGAAATTCAATGGGAGGATCTTCAGATCGGGGAACGTATTGGTATTGGTAAGGTCCCATTATAGGAGAGCAAGTTTGTTATTTTAAACATTTCCTTGCATTTAATGGGCTTGTTAATGCTATCTTTCCATTTAACTTCCACTATATTTCTCAGATGAAGTATTTTATCATCTGTATCTTCCTGTAGTAGATATATTTTAATTTTTATGAGAGAAGGGAAAAATGCTTATGGCATGTAGCTGTGTCTACTCAAACAATGACTTGATTTGTTTTTCCTATTCCAAGCACTGACCTGGGTCTCCTCTTTCTCTATTTGCTGGGGTTAATAATAGTTGCTAGCTAAGTTGCTTGTCCTTCAGGCATGTTAAGTGTTTGCTTGCTTTGATTAGACATGCTAGAGTGACATACTGGTGATGCTTGCTCAAATGTGGAATTGCCATACTAGTATACTCATGAACTCTTTTCTTGCAGGATCTTATGGTGAGGTTTATCGTGCAGATTGGAATGGCACTGTGAGTAATATTTTTAATTCATTATTTGCCTATATTACTTAATGTTTTATTTTTCAGAAGTTATAACACGTGCATAATGTTTTATGATACTCAATGATGAGTATGCTTATGGTACTAGATCCAGAATACCCCTTAACATTGCCCTGCATTTTTTGCCAAAGTAAAAAAAAAGAAAGTGAAAAGAACAAGTTTAGAAGAATATATGAATTTAACTGTTGTAATATGTTGTTAGCTTGTGAAAATCATGAAATTCTTCTTACCTTTTTCATTAATATTTAATATGACCATCCACACCAGTCTCCTATCAAATTGTTATTAAAGTATTAATTGGTGATATCATGTAGCTTGTTTCAGAGAGTCTTTAATGGGTTCTAACATTTTTACATATTTTTCCCCTTTCCTTTTTGGACCACAGGAGGTTGCTGTGAAGAAGTTTCTAGATCAAGACTTCTCTGGTGATGCATTGGTTCAGTTCAAATGCGAGGTATGCACCAGAAATTGATTTCATGATGACGTCTTAATGTTTATTTCTTTTCCTTTTCTGTAAGCCCAGTGTTCTGAATTGGAGATGCCTGTATTGTGATCCTCTGCAGGTTGAAATCATGTTAAGGTTGAGGCATCCGAATGTTGTTCTTTTCATGGGAGCTGTTACCCGCTCCCCACATTTATCTATACTGATAGAGTTTCTTCCCAGGTTGGTTTTCTTTGCAGAATTGAAAGATTTCTTATTTTTACAAATTTCATTAAATTAGTAAATTAACCTTCAATTGTATGCTTTATTTTGTGCTGATGGAAATGGAATTATGGTTGAATGCCAACTTTGCCTTTTCCACCTTCACTAAGAGGATTATTTCCCTCTTTACTGTTCTATTTTGTCTAGGTTTATTTCCCTGGAATTGCAGAATTTATGTTAGCTTACATTGGGTTTTAAAGAGTGAATCCCATAAAATATAAAATAAAATAAAGTACTTTGAATCCTTGTGATGCAGTTACTAACCATCATGCCTGTTACTAACTTAATGTGCAGAAATGAAAATAGTAACCGTGATATTTGTAGTTCTATAGTCACAAATAAAAATAGTAAACTAGAGAGCAAGCGATTTAAGAGAAATCACTTGCTCTCTAGTTTCTACTACCAGAAACTGAAAAGGATTGGTTTGGCCTTCCAGTCTTATTCTCCTCTTTGTGTGTCTTTTTGGTATGCAGGGGGAGTTTATATAAACTACTTCACCGACCTAATCCACAACTTGATGAGCGGAGGCGAATGCGAATGGCTCTTGATGTGGTATGAATCACAAAAGAAAAGATTTTGTTTGTCATATATTGCCCATCCTTTTGTCCCATCTTCTATTAATTGGGATCTTCTGTTTAAGCAAAGTTTTGTAATTGTTTGCAGGCAAAAGGGATGAATTACTTGCACACAAGCCATCCTCCCATTGTGCACCGGGATCTGAAGTCTCCAAATCTCCTTGTTGACAAGAACTGGGTTGTAAAGGTGTTTAGCTCAACAATTTTGGGATAACTTCCATGATTATGTTTATTTTCCCTTTTATATTTGTTTTGAATTTGCTTTTGTTTCTGCTGACAGTCTGACTGAAATCTGTTGACTCTTCTGACATCTTGTTGTTTCTCTATGCAGGTCTGTGATTTTGGGTTGTCTCGCATGAAGCACCACACTTTTCTGTCTTCTAAGTCTACTGCAGGAACGGTAGTATTCTATTTCTAAGAAGATATTGTTTCTAGTCTACCTTTACTCTCCTTACTGAAATTAAGTCATCATCTTTATATAAAGAACAAGTTTTGCTGTTTGACTGCAGCCTGAATGGATGGCACCAGAAGTTTTGAGGAATGAACCAGCCAATGAGAAGTAAGTGATTTTAACTTTTAACATAACACAGGCACAGTCAAACGAGTGCAATGAAGTCATGTATGCATCAATGTTTCTTGCATGCCTTGTTACAGGGACTTCCTATCAGCCTTGCTCTAACAATTGGGTTGTCTACTTGCAGATGTGATGTGTACAGCTTTGGTGTGATATTATGGGAGCTGGTTACTCTACGCATCCCTTGGAAAGGATTGAACCCAATGCAGGTTGTTGGAGCTGTTGGATTCCAGAACAGGCGGCTTGAAATTCCAGATAATGTTGATCCAGCAGTTGCACAAATAATACGTGAATGTTGGCAAACGTAAGTTTAATGCTGTCTCCCTGTAAATATGGCAATAAAATTTTGTTTGCATTAACAACAATCAGGCAAAGACATTAATTTCAGTTTTAAGCTTTCATGACAAGATGACACTTTACTAATCGCCCAAACAATTGAGGTTGCTTTAATCATGCACTTTCGAACTAATCCTTGTTACTTTTGTAGGGAACCACATCTACGGCCATCCTTTGCACAACTCATGTTTCAGCTGCGACATCTTCAACATAAATTCCTTGAGAGATCGAACTCTGCAAATCAAAATATAGAGTGATCAACCCTTGTGTTGCTGTAATAAGTATTCTTGAAGCTGCTTCTTGGCTCGAAGAGCCAGGGAAGGTAGGCGGAAGTTTTTCCATTGATATGCAAATCCAAGTTAGAAGAAAGGAGCGTGGGAAGTGTTGGCTCATTCGAAGTGGGGGATCAACACTACCCGTTCGGGAGTACAGTGGTTTCCTCCTAATCAGGCAACTGCACAAGAGCAGTGGAGGATACCATTTGAAATGTTGTTTTTAGTGTTACAAATAGGTAGAATCGAAAAGGAAGGAAAAACTAAGAGAAAAGGAAAGGAAAAATAATAAGACTCTTTTTCATGTTCAAATGTCTGCGGAGGTCCCTGTTTGGGTAAGACAAAAATCCCAGCCCTGGAATTGTAAACATCTGATCTCCGCAGCCCTTCTTGGAAACAAAAAGCAAAAGTACAAAGGACTTGCTTGCTATCGTGTTTTTGTTTTGTATTGTCATTTTCATTATCGGAATAATTGAAAATAAAAACAAAATCAGAAAAATCTCAGTTCGGACTTGGATTAGCACAACTGAGTCAACTGATTACAATTCTACACCCATGGCCACCGTCCTCCTCCGCCTCTCGACAAAACCGTCGCCGTCACCTGCCGCTGCCACCGCCGCAGCCGCCGCACCTAGCTTCCTTTCACCGGCCATTCATTTCACTAAACCCAGATTTCTTCCTTGCGAGCGTTACCGGCCTAATAATCGAACTCCCAGAATACCCTCATCGTATCGAAATGGGAACGGGAGCAACACCCCGCAACTGCCAGAGACAGAGTGCCCTGTTCCGTGGGAGCAGCAGCCCATTAACGAGTACCAATCTCTCTCCACCTCCTTCCCCTTCTCTTGGGCCTCTGGTGATCTTGTCGAGTACTGCTCTCGCTTGTTCGTTACCGGCGCTTCCTTCGCTCTTTTCATCGGTCTCCCCGTATCCTGGTTCGGGGCGGTGGGAGCGGACAACGAGCCGCTGAAGCGGATTCTCGCGGCCGTATCCAGTGGGATAATTTTCGTCACTATTGCCGTTCTGAGGATGTATCTGGGTTGGGCTTATGTTGGGAACCGCTTGCTCAGTGCCACCGTTGAATGTGAGTTGCTGTCATTCCTCTTCTTCACTGTATCTGTATGCAAAGGTTTTGTTTCATCAATTCTCAATAAATTTGATTTGCTTGCTTGATGCCTCACTATTTTCTTCTTCTCTTTCATGCCTTTAGATGAAGAGACTGGATGGTACGATGGACAGGTATTATTAATTTCAGATTATATTGTTCTGAAATCTTTAGTTGAATGAGTTGGTTCTTGCTTTTCTTCATGATGTTTTTGGTTGTATAAACAAATGCAACTTTCAATCATTCATTTCATAGCAAATAGCAGTAGGTTTTATAAATGTATGATCTTTGCCTCACCTTATCTTAAGTATTAGAAGGGAAATAAGATACTGTTGAGTTTCTGTATATGAATGCCACCCCTAAGATTTTAAGCCAATATATGAGTCCAAAACAGCCATAACTGCATTATGATGTATCACTGTTTGCTTGAGTCTAGTTTTGAAATTACAAGTTATCCGAGGCTATAGTTGCTGTTTTTTGTTACTATTACCATAATTAGGGACTAGAATTACTATATATGGTATTGGTTTCTAAATATTGTAGAATCAAATTGCAAAACCAGAAACAACAGCAATGCTAAATGAAGCCTTAATTTTTTTGCTTTTTCCTTGCTGTATGTTATTGGTTTCTAAATATAAAAGAATCACATGTGCCATGGGATTCTTGTAAGGCCTTTCCTTTATCCCATGCATGGATCTAATAATTCACTATTTTAAAAACCCATTCATCATAATAGAAGTGATGCAGCTTCTTTTCTCTTTTGGCTGACCAAATAGACGTGAAACGGCTAACAGCTTCTTGTATTTTGAAACTTTATGCTGCATGGATTCTTTCTCAAGAGAGCTGTCATTTGATACGTTTAGAGGATTAGAACCCATCTTGACTTCATGTTTCAAATTCTATATTCATAATGTTTGAAGTGTGAGTTTGTTAGTCACAGAGAGGTTTTGCTTTTTAGTCATCATAGTTGCACAAAGATATGCAGATGCAGTGTTGGAGACTGATACAAATATTCCTGAACAGATATGGGTGAAGACTGCTGAAGTTTTGGCACGTGACAGACTTCTTGGTTCATTTTCAGTGAGTATTCTATATTGAACCATAAACCTTTTCCCTGCTTTACTCTTTCTTACTGGCCTTGGCTGCCAGACCCATTTAACCATATTTAGAGAGAGGAACATGAGGATTGTTAACTAATTTTTCTATAGCTGATGAATAAAATAACTTGTTAAGAAAGGTTTACTTTAGCCTATATCCACTATCTTCTTTAGAAAGAAATAATTGGAAGATGTTTGTCAATCTCATTCAACTTCTGGCAATATTCCTAGCCAAACCCCTATCAAATAGGCAATGCTATTTAGTTCATTGGCTAGGAACTCTTAAGGAATGTGCTAGAGGAAACCTATGTACTTCACTGAGTCATGGGCATGATTCTGTAATTTACTCTTTTACAGGTTAAGCCTGTGCTGAGCAGATTAAAATACTCCCTGGTTACTCTTGCAGCATCCTTGTTTATATCCATTCTTCTCCTTGTAAACATTGAGGGAGACCAGAAACTCTCATCCATATTTTCCGAAGAAGCCTGGGGTAGAGCTATTCCTGGAGTTTACAACGAAGATTCTGCAAGAACATTCAGGCCAGATGCATTCCATGGCGAACCCATTATTCCCATAAGTCTTTAAACAGCTCTTGACACATTCATGTTTTTATGTAAAGTCCACTAAATATTTCATGAAAGATCCTTTGTCTCTTTGATGTATAGTTACTTGGTTAAATCTGCCTGTTCTCCGTAAGTACTCAGTAGATATTGTATATCATCATTTCCTATGTTCTACCCAATAGATACACAGATAAAAGCATGAGGGAATGGTTTTTTTCACTTTTTTTTTTTATACTAATTTTTCAGTATCTGATAAACATATTGAATTCTAACTAATCCGAAATCGAATTGTTTTGGATTTAATTAAGTGATAGTTCTCTCATTACTTGTTTTTTTACTCATAACACTCAAATTTGAGATATTATTTAAGGAGAATCGATTTTTTTCTACTTAGATTAACAGGTAGTTAGTAGGTTTTCACCTTTTTGTAACCTTCTTCTTACCTCTTGGTGCCGCACCCAAATTCCACTCTGAATTTCTGATTTCATGAGAGATGGACTAGTTCTGTTTGAGAGCAAAAGGTAACATGAAGGGTTTCTCTTTTTCCCGTTTTTTATGTCGAATGCAAAAACTCCTGGTGTGGCGTCATGTCTTTAATGACCATCACATGAATTCATCCTTCAGTACGTGAACTTAAACAGAAATTAAACGAACAATTTTGAAACTGTGGCGTCGTGTCTCTAAAACCACCACCTGACTTCAAAATCAGTTAAAATTAGTGATTAATAATTTGAAGTTAATTGTTAATAACATTTATTTTATTTGAAAAACTACCTTATAATCTACCCCTGTTCTATACTAGAAGATTAAGACTATTGAAGGGAAGGACCCCTTAATGTTGCGTTTCCTCTCCCTTTTTTATAGTCTTAATTTTATAATATGTCATAAAGTAAATTATAAGATAAAATATTATATTATATTATATTATATTAATGATTAATCACTTCATGTTGAGCTAAACAAAACTTTAAAATTTTTTTAATTTTGTTTATACAATGAAAAATCAATTTTTCCTTATTCTTTATTTTTTTCTATTTATATATATGTAATTTAAATTTAAAAACTCTTAATTTTAATAAAAAAATTATTATTAAATTATTTAAGTAATATGTAAACCTCAAAATTGTTAGGCAAATTGAAATTACACGAAAACATTAAAATCGTGAATTAATTGTTTCAATCAGCCATACCAAATTCTTCTAAAATTAAACGTTACTCTTGAATCAAATTATATTATATTTTATTAGATTTAGAAATATGGGAAGGTGGTTATAACAAGCGAGGAGGCGAGGGGCCCCACCTGGTAGTGGAAAATCCGGGTTGGTTCATGAACCTCTGACATCTCCTCAAAGTTTGAGATATTTCCCCGCAAATGAAATATATTATTACTAAAATAAATTCATTTAAAATCCGGAAAAATAAATTTTTTCTCCAAACATCAATCGGTAGCATGCATCAAATCGGTCTGGTTTCATCCCAACAATGAACTTCACCAACTTTCGTTAAGGCGAAAGCGAAAGCTAAAGCGTTTTTCTTCTTCTTCTTCTTCTTCATTCTACTTTCTTTTCTTTTTTTTTTTTTAAATTCTTGATCGAACTCTAGGATCTCCGTTCGGTTTCTGTTCGCCGGATTTTTTTATTTCGTCAGAGCCGAGGACTCACGGCCGCTTTCTCTTGCAGGTCAATTTTATTCTACAATTTGTCAATCTTTACGTTTTCCTTGAATTCTTTACCTTCTTTCTTTCGATTGAAACGCATTCTGTAGTTTGGATTGCGTTTTCTTTGAATGTGTTACGAAATCGTGCTTGGTTTTGGTTGATTTTCTGTAGAACAGCTGGAAGTAAGTATACGGAGATGGAATTTGGAGAGTGTTTTGAGTTGATTAGGAGTCAAATTCTACTTTGTTTTAAGGAAAAAGAACCTGATGTCTTGATTTCTTGTTTTTAATGGATTGCTATTGTTTGATTGTTGAGATAGTAAGGGAAAACATACCTTGTTTCAATAAGGTATGAGGAATTTTGGATGAAATAGCTTTCTGAAGTGAAGGAGGTATAGAAGAGTTGATTTCTACTGCATGTCATTGTTGGGAAATGCTGGCTTAAGAATTTATCAACCTCAAATGCAATTAGATTCAGAGATTTCATTTTGCATTTGCCAATTGAGACGATAAGTGCATTCCTCTTTCAGTTTGCTTTTATCTAATTAATTAGGTTTGCGTGGAAGGCGTAAAAATTTGTACCTGCTGTTTGAGCTTTTTAATAGACAGGATTTATGAAACTTTTTACATCTTTTTCTTTAGCCTGTTTTATGATTGCAAGTTTTCTATGATATCATCTTTGTCGTCATGGCTGTTTTTAGACAATAGCTGGACAAATGAGGTTGGTAGGTGTCCTTCATTGTTTGTGGTAATGAACGTGTGGACAAACAAGGGAACGGTTATATACTAGGGATAGGATTCATGAATCTACTGGCATGTCCTCTTAACTTGTTATGGATCTTATTTAATGTATGGATTATTTTGGATCTCATTCTTAAGTCGTATCAGGTTAGATACCCTGCTGTCTAGTGTCCAACATACAATAACATTAGATGTTTAGTTGGCTGACTAAAGATGTGTGCCTCATTTCTAAGATAGAAAAATTGTTTGTTACCATTTACGTGTTGGAATATCAATCAAGGAAAAAGGAAAGAGGTATGGTAAATATGGTCATTTCAGTGCATAAATTGTAGTTTTAATTGAAAAGTGTTAATTATTTATCTCAAATAGTTAATAAACACCCTGGCATTTGGCAATTTCGATAAGAATTTTGTATTTCCCTGCATGGGGTATTAGGGTTTTCGTGTTATCATCATATATTCTTGTCGTTTCTAAAGTACTCATAGCTACGTGTTTCTTGCAGAATGAGAATGTCTTTTCTGTAATAAGATAATGAATTTTCTTTCCAGGTGGACTGAAGCACGTAATGTCAGGGTAGACACCACAAACAGCACAAAGCCGCATGCCCTGTGGAAGACTTCCTACAATGGATCGAAAAGCAGCATATGACATTGAACGCATGATATCTACATCATCTAAGGTTCAGTATGACCTGTGGCCATTAGAGGAAATTGATCCAAAGAAGGCAAAGTTTCCATGCTGTTTAGTTTGGACACCACTTCCAGTTGTCTCATGGTTGGCACCATTCATTGGACATGTTGGCATTTGCAGGGAAGATGGAGCTATCTTGGACTTTTCAGGATCAAATTTTGTGAACATTGATGATTTTGCTTTTGGTGCTCCAGCCAAATTTCTGCAACTAGACAGAAAAAAGGTACTATTTCATGGTTGCTTCTGAACTCAACTTCTATTGTGTTTCTATTCTCTGTTTGTACCTAGTTGATCCATTGACTATCATATTTTTATTTCTGGAACCAGTGTTGCTTCCCCCGAAATCTAGCTGGGCATACATGCAAGAATGGCTATCGGCATGCAGATTATGGGCCTGCAATCACATGGGATGATGCCCTGCTGCTAAGCATGCATAATTTTGAGCATAGAACCTATAACCTTTTCACTTGTAACAGCTACTTGTTTGTTGCCAACTGTCTAAATCGGCTCTGCTATGATGGATCAATGGATTGGAACATGGTAAATTTGGCAGTTCTATTCTTGTTTAAGGCACATTGGGTTGATGCCATGTCAGTCATAAGATCATTCCTCCCTTTCATAGTGGTGCTCTGTCTGGGTGTAACACTGGTGGGGTGGCCATTCTTGATAGGGTTGTTCTCATTCTCTCTGCTTCTTGTGGCATGGTATTTGTTGGGTACTTACTGTTTCAAAAACATCTTAGAATACTAGAGCTCTACCATTTGTTTAATTTTGTTAGTTGAAAGAAGCTTGGGTTGATCAGAGTTGATACCCAACCTGATAGAGAACTTGAATAGTTTCCCATTGAGGGAGGTGGCTGATGCCAAAATGTAAGAATGTAAGATAGCCCCTGCCCCCAGCATTAGAAACACTGAATTGCAAATTTGTTCTCAAAAGGAAATTGAACATTCCATTTGAACAATTTGATGTTTTGATTTCGCGATGGAGTTCTTTACCTATTAGGTCATTATCAAACGTACACAGGGCCAAAAGTCATGGAACTTTGTAGAAGAATTTCAGGCTTTTCTAGCCACTTAGTTACCTTTTCTATTTTTTTTCTTCTTTTTATTTTTTTATATTTAATTGGATATTTGAGGTTATATGATAAGAGGTAACCCCCTCTCTTATTCCTTAATTCACTTCACTTGTATCTCATGCAACTCAATTTTACATCTTTGCTTCATTTGGAAAAGAGATTGCCATTGAGTTCACTAGGTGGTAGGCAATTTTTTTTTTTCAGCAACAATCAATTTATTGATGTGTGTACAAGGGGTGCTCAAATTCATTACATTTAATTTGATTCCAAAGCGTATCAGCAACCCAATACAAAGCAGATTTTGAATTTGTCGCCAAAATTTTACCCCAGCCCATGTTCTCAACGCAGTTTGTGCAAAACTTTTAATTTTGAATTTCTGGATTGAATAAGATCACAGGAATGTATCAGAACAAGTGGTAGGCACTGTATAGAATCAGAAAGAAAAGAACTCACAATAATGGGTGAGGAGGTTGTATGCAAAATAATGACTGAAATGGGAATTAAGAGGAACCAAAAACATAATCTACTAGAGCAAAATGCCAAATCGTAATAAAATCCATTGGTTGGCCGCTTAATCGTCACAAATACATTGGATTCCCCTGGTGTGTGAGAAGATCAATTGAAACAATATTTAGGAAACATACCAAAGTACAAAAACATTCAAGACAAGCTCCTTCACTTAGCTCATCATTTATGCTTGAAGGAAAAGGTGAACATTATTTCGCACAACTATAGGTAAGGAACCTTCTCATGCTCCATATTTAGGGGCCTTCCACAGCTTGAATGCTATCTCATGAAGAAACCTATCAGCTGGTATGGTGAGATTTCCACCATGCTGCAACAAAATAGAAGAAGCTTATATATTGTTTACAAAATGCTCAGCTACAAACAACACTAGAAAAATCAGTAACAAAATTCTGGAAGAATTATGCATTCCACCAAGTAGTATCCAATTTGAAATAGATATAAAGTGTCATGTTCCCACACAACAAATTCTCTGATTATGTGCAGAGGACCTTGAAACTAAAGAACCATATACCCAAAGCAAATTTCAAAAAAGTGTTGTCTGAAGGCACCAGTTAATGACGTCTACATCATATCTGAAATCTTATGGTGTTATTACTAGCACTTTCTAAAACAGCTGATAATTTCAATACATACCTTTTTAAAATCTTCAAAAGAAAATGTATCTGCCATATCCTTGCGGGTCACAGCATGCTGCCACTGAGCAATTAACATGGGACCATAGTGCCTGTTGGGTTGTTAACAACAAATTAACTGAAGCCATAAAGATTGTCTATGTAAGTTATGAAACATGAAAGCACTTAATTATTATTATTATTATTATTATTATTATTTTGAAAAGCAGCACTTAATTAGTTAATTTAACATACCTAACATCATTTCGTGGATTTTCTCCTCTCATGGTGTAACTTTGACGAGGGTAGAGTTCCCAAAGATGAGAATTCTTCTCATCTTTGGGTATCAAAACTGACAACTTGGGGTCACTATCCTCTGACACATGCCCATAGCTCATCACAACAGACAAGTGCAGTCGAGAGGCAATTTTACTTCCAGGTTGAGCCACATCCATTATACAACCAACCAAAGCGTTGACAAATTCCACATCACCAGCAGTCGCCCCACCTTTCCCATCATTTATATTCTCTCCAGCCCCAATGTGCACAAATACAAAATCAAACTGACTTCTTTCCAATGTCTTCCCTTCTTCAAATCCAAGCAACTTCAGCAATTCAGAGGTCAGAGTATCAACTCGTAATTCAGAAGGAGAATGGTTATTGTCATATGACCCACTCAGTGGCAACACGTTGTAACCAAGTTTTCCACTAAAAGATTCCAAACTGGAATTATTTGTTAACAAAGCAGCTCTCATTCCCATAAACCTGAGGAATAAAAGTATGTACAGTGATGTATACTCAATATTGCTGAAAAAAAATTAATCACAAACCAAATTAATAAATACCTGTCAGAAATGGTTGGCATCAAGGGTGACTTCTGATGGTCTGCTTCATTTAAATGTTCCCCATTCTGTCGATTCCAAAGAGAATAAGTATTCAAAGTGAAAGTGCAATTTTTAATTCCCAGACAAATACTATGTGTCTCACCTTATTAAGATAAGCTTCACATGCATCCAATAGTACTGCAGACTCTCTAACGACCCTCTCATCCTCACATTCTGCAATCTAAATCCAAGTAAATCCCCATACAATAAATGGAACAACTTTGAGAAATAGGTTGACAAGGCAGTAAGAAATGCTAAAACAATGATGAATCAAAATTGGGAAACAAAAAACCATTTGAAGGTCATGGTACTTCAACTAATGTATTCAACCAGAGATGACTGTCTCTAGACACTAAGAACAAGGTAAAGAGGTATGCATTCTTTCCATTACATAATCAATTGTGTTAATTTGATACTTCAAATAAAGACAGGAGCAGACACCTAAATCTCTAATTACACATGCAAAATCTAAATCTAACAAAGGACCCATGAACAGTTGAACACATTCTATCAATCCCAAAAGGTAAGGCATCCAGAAAAGAAGAATATATACTTTAGCATTAAGAGACGCTAGATCATTAACACCCCTCCTCCCCCAATTCAAGCTGTGAGAGCTCTAAGAACCAATTGGAAAACAAAAACATATTAACTAATTAATCCATTGTCACTTGAACCCGATTGCCAAAAAAAAAAAAGAAAAAGGGAAAGTTTAATTCTGCCTGTCCAAAACAATCAAAAGGAAAAAGATAAGTAGAAAGACATTAAAGAAATCTAAGATTTTTCTGAATAGGTTCTGGTTCTTCATACATAACAAAAAAAAGGGAGAGAAGGAATACCTGAAGAAGGAGCATTAGGGAGGCTCAGGAAACCGCAGTTGGCTTTAGAAGCGAGAGAGTGGAGATGGGTATGTGATGATTGTATGAAACGGGCCAGTCCGTCCCCGTACAACACCAGAGCCCGGCTCGGCTTATCGGCCATCGCTGATACTCCTCTTCTCCGAACAGTGCAACCAAAGAGAGAATTGTTTGTGTTACGGCTTTCGATGGGATGGCCGTACGGGCTAAAAACAAGTATTGGACACGTGGACTTGAAAAAGTAAAAGAGAGATGCTCCGAATCCTCCGATGCTCGCTTACTTCCTCTCAACTTTCAATTTTCTGAATAAAGGCAAAAATTATTGATAATAAACCAATTTAAAAAAGGAAATTTTATTTTTAAATTTCTAAAGTTAATGTATCCAATCTTTTGGTGCTTCACACCTTTTTTTTTTTAAATAATATTTTATTTTAAAAAATTAGTATACATTAATGTTAATTTGAATTTTTAATAAATTTTTAATTTTTAATGTCATTTTATTTAATTAAAATTTAATTTAAAATTTAAACATTTACATTA